>MU677212.1:183742-201715 GCA_026770625.1 Nicotiana glauca | reverse complement strand
TTCATTTCTTCATTTTTCTTTATCTTTTGAATTAAATTAAAATCACAAGAATGCCTAATTAATTCCTAATTAACAGTTGAGCCCTATAACGCAATATTTTTGTATTTTAAATTGATTTAAACAAATAACATGCATACACAGATGCAAATAAATAACAAAAATTCACAAAAATCACACACACAAAGCGAAACTATTTTATTTTGAAATTTTTGGGAATAATTCTCATATAGGGCAAAAATCACGTGCTCACAACCTGTCTTGAAGCGTGATCTTTAGTTTCTTCTTTGTAATCCCTTGGTAAAAATGGAATGTTTCCACCTCTATCCCTCAGGGAGATGTACCTTCCTCTTCCATGATCTCCTCAGAGGGTAAAGCAACAACATCTTCTATCGCTGGGGAATGCATTCCAAGGCCTTCGAGATGACCTCTGATTTTAAGGTCGAGAGGCCTTCTTCGAAGCCGGGACGATGAGAACCTGCGTCTCGATATGCTAGTTTAATAATGGACATTGAAAGGGTGAAAATCGACTATTGCTAGAGGGGATGTAGTGCTAGTGGAGGTTCCTTCCCGAGGGGAGGATGTGACGACGTATAAGGTCGGCTTCCTCAGTGTATACACTTATCCATTTACCGTTGGCCCGGCGATGCCCTCCATGCCTTTGATAGACCCCGTGATCCTCGACTTCGGCGAATGATATCAAGTGACTCTTGGCCAAATTCATCCGTCATTCTGGCGTATCGTTTACATGACCAAGTATTACGTGAATATGACTGGGGGGACGCCCTTCACCCTTGACCATTTGATCGGAGTGTACAATCCCCGACTCTTTTATGGGGCCCTGATTAAGCTCCGTTGTCGGGCCTCAAGGGCCCTCTATGCTTGCACTGACGAAGTAAGGAACAGGGGATGGATGGGCCATTTTGTCTGAATTGGGACTTCGGACTTGATTCCCGCAGAGAGGATGTCGTTCCCCGAAAGATGGAACATGAAGCTTAAGTAATCATACTTAATTAACTGCCCATTTCTTTCCTTCGAATACATTTCTTTATGAACTGACCTCATCCGCTAATACAGCTACCTTGGCATACCCTGATGCGATAAGGAATCTTTCAGGCTAGGTAGCTAAGGTGGACTCGATTTTCCTGTACGTTGAGCGCGTGTGGGGAGATTTATCCACGGCTCGATGGAAAGCCAATGATCACGGTGAGATTTTATTCTGTGCTGTAGTTTCGGTTTTGTAAAGGTTACTGCCGATTTTTCTCTCATTCCCTGTGCTTGTTTTTGTCTTTGAACATGTCTGGGGCAGGCGTTCTTGATGAGAGAAACTTTGCCCGATAAAGAGGGTGCTTTGATACCCGATGAAGAGGAGAAAAAACGAGGGGGATCGTTGACTTGCCCTCCGAAATCTAAGAAAACCAAAATAGAGGATCCAACGGATGGTTCAACAGTCTTAATTCCAGAAGGGTCGGGGAGTCCCCGAGCTGGAAACGAAAGGAAAGATGATCATTTGACAGCACCCAAAGGGGGAGAGGATTTGACTGTCTCTCATACTGTTGGGTCGGTGACTTTTGAATTGTGGCTCGATTCTATCATTGCCCCTTCTCAGGCTGAAGAGGCCCGCGAGGGTGTATAGGCTACTACTACCGATGGACAAAATTTTCCCTGATTCGAGATGCACTTGGCAGGTGATCTAGGGTAACCTAATTTTGAAGCTCTTCAAAAGTAAGGGGGAGCCCCAATTGGCCCAGTCGAGGCAGTTGGAGTGAGTGATTCCCCTTTTGAATTAGCCTTTCCTCAGAGGGAAATGCAAGATATCCCTACTATAGAGTCTCTTAGCGCGGGGATGCCTGTTGGTGATAGGGATGCATTCGGAAAGCCTTCTGATGCGCTTGAGGAAAAGCCTGAGCTTGATATTTTGCTCATTTTTACTGAGATTGACAGGCTATACGAGCATATAATCTATTTGTAAATTCTGTTTGGTGCTTCGACCTTTGTTCTTCTAATCTTATTTCTTTTATAGTTCCAGGACAATTTTGAAATTGAACTGACTCGTCGCAAGGGCAAACATAAGAAGCTTACCTCATAAGCCGATGAGCTCAGGGCTCTTTCTACCAAAAGGGAGGAAGAAATATGTGACCTTTGGGACCGCTTGGAGGCTAGCGTCAGTGGCTCTTACGCTTTAGGTCGATATGACCTTTTATATAAGCTGGCGGCAGTGGCTCTTACATTTTAGGTCGGTACGACCTTTTATATGGATTGGCGACAGTGGCTCTTACTCTTTAGCTCGATACGACCTTTTATATGGGCTTTATTTTTCCCTCGTTAAGGACTTTTGAGATTGTGTTTTGCCTGACTCTTCGATGGTTCGGTAGAACCTCGATTCCGGGTCGTTGCATGGCGATGATCAAGCACCTGGGGAGGTTTTGGCTTAGTGGCTGAGTATCTTGAAGCCTATAGTTTGGAGCTGACATAGTCGAAGCTCTTTGCCTATGTCGAGGGTAGCCTGTTTAACCGGTTCATTTTGTAGTACTTTTGAAGTAATTGAAGGTCTGTAATTTTACAGCGATGTTCGGGCATCCCCGAGTCGCGTTAGTTTGGCTAGTCCAGCCTTGTGACCGTAGTCATTGTATTTGGCTAGAGCCTTTCAGTCCCCGAATGAAATAGTTTCGTTGTCTATATCGAGGGTATGCCTTTTAGGGGTCTTATAAGTTTGATATTTTGCCATAACTTTAAGATCGGGTTCATGCCTTGCTTGAGGTCTTACATTTATTATTACTTGGTATAAGTATGGTTCATGCCTTGCTTGAGGTCTTACAGATATTATTACTTAGTTCAAGTATGGTTCATGCCTTGCTTGAGGTCTTACAGATACTGATACTTGGTACAAGTATAGTTCATGCCTTGCTTGAGCTCTTACAGTTTTTTTACTTGGTCTAAGTATGGTTCATCCCTTGCTTGAGGTCTTACAGATATTTTTATTGCCTTATATAGGTCTTACGAGATCGAGGTTTCCCACTTGGGGTCCTATGGCTTGGGGTTTTGATAAGTCGATGGGGGTGGCTATTGGCAGCAGTCCCCGAGTCATTAAAAAATTCCTAGCTCGGGAGCTATTTCTTGTAAACTTGGTATTGCCTCATTGAGGGCTTACGAGTTCAGAGTTTCCGACCTAGATGTCACGTGGCTTTTGAGCTTTTGACGCCAGTCGCTGAGTGTTCGGGACGTTCATTGGCTTCGGAGCCATTTTTGTAAACATGATGTTGCCTCATTGAGGGCTTATGAGTCTGAAGCTTCGACCCGGAGGTCATACGACTTTGAATTTTTGATGTCAGTCCCTGAGTGCTTGGTCTTGTTACTTGGTACAAGTATGGTTCATGCCTTGCTTGAGATCTTACAGATATTGTTCATGCCTTGCTTGAGGTCTTACGAGATCGAGGCTGCCCACTTGGAGTCTTATGGCCTCGGGTTTTTGATAAGTTGATGGGGGTGGCTATTGACTGCAGTCCCCGAGTCACCAAAAATTTCCTAGCTCAGGAGCCATTTCTTGTAAACCTGGTATTACCTCATTGAGGGCTTACGAGTTCAGAGTTTCCGACCCGGAGGTCATGTGGCTTTTGAGCTTTTGACGCCACTCCCAAGTGTTTGTAAAGTTTTTGGGCTTCGGAGCCGTTTTTGTAAACTTGATGTTGCCTCATTGAGGTCTTACGAGTCTGAAGCTTCGACCTGGAGGTCATACGGCTTCAAATTGTTGACGCCAGTCCCCGAGTGTTTGGGACGTGCTTTGGAGCCATTTTTGCAAAAACTACCGGACTCTTTTGAAATGCGAAATGCTTTTATGGAAAGTATTCTTTGATTACTTGGTACAAGTATACACATTTTTGCTATTAAGGGCTCGGTTATTCTATACGGGCACGGTTTGTTCAACCATTTGGCCCGGTACATCATTTTCCTATTAAGAGCCTATTTAACGTATCTTGGCTTCTCCGAGGAGGTTTTCTTCCGGGGGATGCCCCCTAATATTTGAGGTTGATTGAAAAGAAGCCTTGAATACTTGTTGATTTTTTCTTAGGTAGCATATAGATGTTGCCTCGTTAAAAACCTTGCCGGTAAAACCCTTCTTTGGGATAAAAACCCGATCGAAGGAAAAGAGTGCAACGTATGCTTTTGGACCCTGATGCCTTCGAGTTTTTAGCAGTAACAACGTTTGAGCATCGATATATTCCAATTGCTTAGAAGTTGTTCGCTGTCCGTGGTGCCGATTTTGTAGGACCCTTTGCCAACTACTCCGAGGACGCGATACGGTCCTTCCCAGTTCTGACCTCATTTTCCTTCATTAGGATTTCGAGTATTCAGGGTGTCCTTCCTCAGGACTAAGTCCCCGATTCCAAAATATCGAAGATTTGTTCTTCTATTGTAGTACCTTTCGATCCTATATTTTTGCGTGGCTATCCGGACTAACGAGGCTACTCACTTTTCATCCAATAGTTCGAGAGCAGTAGCCATGGCCTCATTATTCAAGATCTCGGTGGTGTGTCAAACTCTGGCAGTAGGTTCTCCGATCTTGACCAGTATCAAAGCCTCGGCGCCGTATACCAGGGAGAAGGGTGTTTCCCCCATGCTTGATTTTGGAGTTGTTCGATAAGCCAAGAGTACTTCGGGTAATATTTCTCTCCATTTTCCCCTTGCGCTTTCCAATTTCTTTTTTAACTTTTAAATGATGGTTTTGTTTGTAGACTAAGCTTAGGAATTTGCACAGGGGTGGTAGGGCGTTGACATGATCCTTTTGATCTTGTGATCCTCGAGGAACTTAGTTACTTTGCTTCCGATAAATTGTTTCCCGTTATCACACATTATCTCGTAAGAAATTCTAAATCGGCACATGATATGGTCCCAGATGAAGTTAATGACTTCTTTTTCTCTTATTTTTTCAAAGGCCTACGCTTCAACCCATTTCGAGAAGTAGTCCTTCATAAATAAAATAAATCTAGCTTTATCTGGCATCCTTGGTAGAGGGCCGACGATGTCCATCCCCCATTTCATGAACGGCCATGGTGATAAAATTGAATGTAGTTGTTTACAAGGTTTGTGGATCATTGGTGCGAATCTTTGGCATTTGTTGCATTTGCGGACGAATTCTTTTGTGTCCTTCTCCATGCTGTCCTAATAATAGCCTGCCCTGATTATTTTTCGAACCAAGGAATCAGCACCGGAGTGATTACCACAGGTACTCTCGTGGATCTCTCGGAGCGCATAGTCTGTGTCTCACGGTCCCAAACATACTTCTGGAGTGCCATAAAAGGTTTTTCTATAAAGAGTTCTATTTTTGTCGAGCGAGAATCGGGCTGCTTTAGTTCGCAAGACCCTCGATTCTTTTTGGTCTATAGGTACCTTCCCACCTTCCAAATGATCGATATATTAGTTACTCCAGCCCCATGTTAGGCTAGTGGAGTTGATCTCGGTGTGGCCTTCTTCGATTACTGATTTGGATAATTGAACTACAAATCCGGGGAGCATGTCATCTTCCTCGACAGATGATCCAAGGTTTTCGAGGGCATCTACTTCGCTATTTTTATCTGGGTATGTGGACCAGAGTCCATTCTTTGAAGTGGTGCAATGTGAATTTAATTTGTCTAAGTATGTTTGCATCCTATCTTCTGGAACCTCGAAGTTCTCGTTTACCTGATTTACCACCAGGAGGGAGTCGCATTTTGCTTCGATGACTTCAGCCCCTAGGCCTTTGGGCAGTTCCAGACCTGCAATCATGGCCTCATACTCGGCCTCATTGTTAGTTAACCTTGCAGTTTTTATAGATTTCCTAATCACGCCGCCTGTAGGTGGTCTCGAAACTATCCCGAACCCGGACCCTCTTACGTTTGATGCGTCATCAGTGAACAGGGTTCATATCCTGAAAGATGTGCCCGCTTTTAACAAAAGTTCTTTCTTGACTTCGGGCACGAGAGATGGAACAAAGTCTGCTACGAAGTATGCCAAAAATTTGAGACTTGATAGCTGTTTGGGGCTGATATTCAATATCATATTCCCCGATCTCGATGGCCAATTTGGCCAGCCGGCCCGATAATTCGTGTTTATGCAATATGCTTCGAAGGGGATATGTTGTTAAAACGAAAATATGATGGCATTGGAAGTAAGGTTTCAATTTTCGAGATGCACTTATTAATGCAAGAGCTAGTTTTTCTAGGTGCGGATACCTGGTTTCGGCATCGCCCAGGGTCCGACTTATATAATAAATAGAGAATTGCATACCTTGTTTTTCTTAGACCAGTACGCCACTTACTGATATCTCGGATACAGCCAGGTATAGATACAATGTCTCATCCTCTTTTGGGGTGTGGAACAAAGGTGGGCTTGTCAGGTATCGCTTTAATTCCTCTATAGTGCGTTGGCATTCTGGAGTCCATTCAAAGTTATTTTTCTTTTTGAGCAAGGAGAAGAAACGATGACTCATGTCTGATGACCTTGATATTAACCGGCCCAATGCTGCTATCCTCCCCGTCAGCCGTTGTACGACCTTTACGTAATTTACCACCGTAATTTCTTTGATGTCTTTTATTTTATTGGGGTTGATCTTGATTCCTCTGTTTGATACCATGAAACCTAAGAATTTGCCCGATCCTACCCCGAAGGCGCACTTCTCAGGATTGAGTTTCATGTTGTAACTTCTAAGGATATCGAATGTTTCCTGCAAATGGGTCAAATGGTCTTCTGCGCATAGGGACTTAACTAGCACGTCGTCAATATAAACTTGCATGGTTTTGCCTATTTGATAATATATTATTAACTAGGCGTTGGTACGTGGCCCCTGCATTTTTTATGCCCTTCGGGCATTACATTTTAGCAGTACGTACCGTACTTCTTGATGAACGAAGTCTTTTCTCTATCCTCTGGGTTTATCTAAATTTGATTATACCCCGAATAGGCATCGAGAAAAGTGAGGGTTTCATTGCCGGTCATGGCATCGATCAGACGATTGATGTTGGGTAGTGGGAACGAGTCTTTTAGGCATGCCCTATTTAGATATAATCTACGCACATTCTTAGTTTATTTCCCTTTTGGGAACTATCACCACATTGGCCAACCATTCGAGATATTTAACTTCCCTAATTGACACTATCTTGAGGAGCTTCATTACTTCATCTTTGATGATGCATGCTTTATCTCGGACTGGGGCCTCCTTTTTTGCTTCACCAGTTTGTATCTGGGGTCCGCGCTTAGTTGATGCGTAGTTATCTCTGGTGGGATACCTGTCATGTCTAAATGGGACCAAGAAAAGAAATCGATATTGTTAATAAGCAATTGAATGAGTTTCTTCCTGAGTTCGGGAGTTAACCTCGTCCCCAAGTTTTCCGATCTGGGAGATGCTCGACCAACACGGCTTGCTCCAGCTCCTCGATAGTCGACTTTGTTGCGTCCGACTCTTCGGGGAAAATGAAGGTTCTGGGAGCGAGGAAATCATGTTCATCATCCTCGGGGTAGGTTGGCGTTACGGCTCTTCCGAGGCGGAGTGTACAGAATTTGGTACCTCTTCATGGACAGCAAACTTTTCCTTCTTCGCATGTTGCTCTCCATATATTGTCTTTATTATGTCCTTTGTCGGGAACTTTATCATATGATACAGGGTCGATGGTACCGCCTTCATGTTATGTATCCATGGTCTACCGAGCAAGGCATTGTACCTAGTGTCACATTTGATGACGTTGAACCCAATATCTTGAACCGAATCAGATATGTTAACTAGGAGGGTGATTTCTCCTTCTGTTGCTTCGCCAACCATATTGAAGACGATGAGGATTTGGGAGGTAGTTACAACCCGATCGAGCAATCCGAGTTGTTCTACCACTGTTGATCTAATCACGTTGGCTGAGCTACCTGGATCCACGGGTACATGTTTAATTTGGATGTTATTTAAAAGAAACGAGAATACCAGTGTATCGTTGTATGGACGAGGCAAAGTCTCGAAGTCTTCTTCACTGAACGCGAGGATATCCTCAGATGCCCGGACCCGGGTTTGTCCTTTTGTTGTTGTAGAAAACTTTATCCGCTTAGTTATGGGCCCCTTGGCCCCCGATAATCATATGAACGATGTGCTGAGGTTTTCCCATTTTGCTTCCCTATTTTGCCTTTCTTTCTTCTCCGGTGAGCTTTTTTCGAATGTTTTGTTGATTTCCTCAGCGTATACTCCCATTGGTGTGGGAATTTTTGCCAACGTGTTGAGTTCCGCGTGAGACCACGTCCAGGAGAGTTGATTTTGGTGTATTCTCAGGGTTTCATAGTGGTGCATCAATACCTGGAACATCCACATCATTCTCTCCATGGACCTCAAGATTGTTGTTTTCACGTGCGTTTACTGAGTTAGACATTTTGACCTAAAATCAATTATCTTAGACAAGAAAAAGTGTGAAAGGTAACTTGCATTACGGAGTGAACCAGCAAGAAAATAATCACTATTATTTTTAGCCCCACGGTGAGCGTCAAACTGTTTACCTTGAAAATGGTAATTACAATTAGATTTAATTTTGTGGTTCTAAGAATACGTGATCTATTTTTATGCTAGTTGTTTAGGCAATAGATGCTAAGTAAGAGATTAATAACCAAACCGAAATGCTGGAAATCGGGGCCTCAAGCTAGCGTATACGGGCCTCGAGGTCTAGCCGGATGCTCAATTTAAGTAGCTTTTAAGTATCTAATGCTTAAAAGTACTTTTTATGTGCTTGAGCTTAATTTTTAAATAAACAGTTATGTCTTTGGATAAATGTACTAGAGCTGAAAATAAACAGTTGATGCGTTTCGAAAAAATATGCTCATAAGCACTTTTTCCGTTAAAATTACTTAAATTCCCTGAAACTATCAAGATTAAAAATCAATTCGTACTATCTTTTCTTTCTTTGTTTTTTCATGGGGTCAAAACAAATGAATAGGTGTAAATTCTCAAATCAAGTTGATTGCTAAGCTCTATTTTCTTGAAAGTAAGAGGTATTTATGCTTACTGGAAGAAATGCATGTTATTAACTAAAATTAATTTAAACTTAATTCAAATATAAATTAATTTCTATCTCAATTTAAAGCATCATTCTTCCCCGCCCAAATCCTCCCACCACGAGAAAAGAAATAGATAACTCTACAAAGAACAAGAAAAGAAAGCTTACTTATTTGGATGGCAGAGACTGAAAATGGCGGAGGAAAGGAGAAAAAGAAAAGATTATGGAATTTGGAAGGCAGAGATTGAAAATGGCGGAGGAAAGGAGAAAAAGAAAAAATTGGGGTATTTTGGAAATTATACATAAGTATCAGGGATAGCAATGTAGAATACTTGGTCAAAGAGGGATGACTTTTAAGCTTAAAAAAAGAAGAAGAAGTTGGGATTACCCAACTTATCACTTTTGGCTTATTTTGGACTTTTTGGCTTAAAAGCATTTGACCTTTAAGTAAATTTTAAGTTTACCAAACACCTCAATAAGCTAAAAAATGACTTAAAAGCTGGTTTGACCAACTTAAAAGCCAATCCAGACAGACTCTAAGTCTGGTAGTGTTATTCTCTATTGGCCCTTTTCGAGTCTTTACTAAAAATGAAATAACTGGATAAATTTAATAACCAAAAACGAAAAAAAGGCAACATAAGAATATAAAATGTTAATAAACTTAGAGAATGATCAATGAGTACCTGATATTGTCTACAAGTGAACTTAGGGTTAGCGCACACTCCGACTTCCCAATAAGTCAAATAAAGCAAGAGTATGAATGTATGAGATCGAGAAATCTGTAAACTCTTTGAATCGAGGCTGGAGCGGGATACTCGAACCGGGCCTGACTAGACAATACTCCCCGAACCCGGAAATAACTCCAAGACCTCGAAAAGCACTACGATCGGTTGCAGACGATAACAGAGGATCGTGATATCTGCATCCAACCGGATATCACGGTGTAGATGTCGCCCCATGTCAGTACTGTATCAGCAATTAACGAAAAAGGAGAATTTTTACCTTTTTTCGAATTTTACTAAGAATGAAAATTTCATACCATATAAAGGGGGCTTTTCATTGGGCACATTGTAACACGCATACCAAGGCAATACAAAATTATTTTTCTACTACTGAAAAGTCTTTACTTAACTATTGTTCTTTGTCCTTGATTGGCGTCGAACCCAAGACCCACCGAGGGCAGAAACTACATCCAAGTTCAAGCTAGGCCACAATGTTACGAATGGTTTATTATTCATTGTGTCTTTAACTCATTTATTGAACGTTCTTGATTATTTGTATTGAATCAATCCATATACTTTATACTGCGTATAAATTTAATTGTAATCCATTTTAAGAATAAATAATTTAGTGTCCAATGTGGAAATAAGGATAATACTGGTGGTTTAATACAAATTTCTATAACACACACCATTTTTACGCTTGTTCTTTAAGGTTTCAATTACAGGCCAGCTTAAAATTTCCAAATTCTTAGTTTGCCCACTTGAATGTTGAGGCTGAGGCCAACCCCGAGACAATGAAAATGCTCGAAGCAATGGTGAAGTGGGTGGAAGTAGGTGAGAAGTAAATTGAGTCTAGCGGCAAAAAAGTAGACATATAACTCCAGGGTCGATGAAATCTCAGGAGCACCCCGGATATTAAAGGGATCGAATTCAATAAGTTTATCCAAAATCCCTTCCCTCCGAGCGCCGCACCAAAGCCGATCCCGAAGAGGTTTTGTATGCCCTATATTCCAAAGTACAATGGAACCACGGATCTAGACGAGCATGTGACCTCCTAAACATGTGCCATCAAGGGGAAAGACTTGGAAGATGATGAAATCGAGTCGGTGTTGCTAAAGGAGTTTGGGAAAACTCTATCAAAATGAGCAATGATATGGTATCAGGACTTACTCCCAAATTCTATTGATTCATTTGCTATGCTTGCAGATGACTTTGTTAAGGCTCAATTCGGGGCCATCAAAGTGGAGACCAGGAAATCGGACCTTTTCAAGGTTAAGCAAAGAGACAACGAGATGCTTAGAGAGTTTGTATCAAGATTTCAAATGGAACGGATGAATCTACCTCCGGTTGCGGATGATTGGTTCGTCCAGGCATTCACTCAAGGACTTAAGCCTCGAAGTTCCTTGGATTCACAACAGCTAGAACAAAATTTAATAGCATACCCGGCGGTAACTTTGGTGGACATCCACAATAGGTACTAGTCAAAAATCATAGTCGGGACGGCAAACTCGGAGCCCGGGCCCCCTCTGGGTCTGTTTATCCTGTTAGAACCGATAAAAGGTCTGAGGTAGTCATCGATCAGGAACCAATATCGATCCGAGATCAGTATCAACCATATAACATAGATCGAAGGGGTAATGATTCGGGTATCACCCTACGGGGGACAAAAATAGAAGCGATTGAGGGCCTAATAGCCAGAATCTGATGAGCAAAAACGATTTTGATAGGCCACTCGAGACTAGGGAGGCACCTAGATTGTCGGAATATAACTTCAATGTCAATGCTGTCAATATCATGTCAGCCATCGGGCACCTCAAGGACACCATGCAGCCTCGACCATTGTAGTTCGACCCTACCCAGAGGGATCCTAACTTGGTGTGCAAATATCATGGAACTCATGGCCATATGATCGAGGATTGCCAACATTTAAGACAAGATGTTGCCTATTTGTTTAATAATGGGAACCTACGAGATTTTCTTAGTGACCAAGCCAAAAACGACTTCATAAATAGCGACACCAACAAACAAACAAAACAAGAGGAACCTCAACACATCATCAACATGATTAATTGAGGGGTCGATGTCACTCAAGGGCCATTAATAAAACACACTAAAGTATTTATCATAAGGGAGAAATGCAACCGAGATTATATCTCGGAGGGAACCATTTTGTTGGAAACGAGGATGGAGAGGGAATCATAAAACCACATAATGATGCTCTGATAATATCCGTACTTATTAATAAATCTCGAGTTAAACACATGTTGATTCATCTAGGTAGCTCTGCCAACATCATCAGCTCGAGGGTCATAGAGCAGTTGGGGTAGAGACCAAATAGTGCCAATAGTTCAGGTGTTGAATGGTTTTAACATGGCATGTAAACCTACCAAAGGGGATATAACCCTACCAGTGAATATAGTCGGTACCATCTAGGAAACATAAAACTGATATAACCCTACCAGTGAATACAGTCGGGACCATCTAGGAAGCAAAGTTCTATGATCGAAGGGTACATGAGATACAATGCTCGATTCAGAAGACCATGGGTTCACAACATGAGAACAGTACCTTCAACCTTATAGCAGACGTTAAAGTTACCTACACCGGGAGGAATCAAGATGGTATACGGAGAATAGCCAGCTACAAAGGAGATGTTCGCCATTGATAAAGTGCTCCTCCTACCCGCTGTCTCAACATTAAGGAACACGAAGCATACTAAAAATGCTAAAGTTAAATGGCAACCACCGGTGATGGTCCCGGCCTTTTCGGAGGAATGATAAGTCGACGAAGAGGATGGTTATGGAGTTCTGAGATTATTCATATCCCCTGATGATACCGACGCCACCTAATCAATGGTAGAAGAGTTGGAGCAAGTCACATTCATCGAACACCTACCGGATCGAAAGGTATACCTGTGGGCAATGGATATCGTTGGTCCCCTACTGTGGGCACCCAATAAGGCTTAATTTATACTATTCATGATTGATTATTTTTCTAAATGGGTCAGCATTCAAAAAGGTCCAGGAGAAGGAAGTCATTGATTTCATCTGGGACCATATAGTACGTCTATTGGGGATACCGATTGAAGTCGGTTGCGATAATGGAAGACAATTCATCGGCAACAAGGTAAATAAATTCTTTGAAGATCACAAGATTAAGAAGATTCTATCAACACCTTACCACCCAAGTGGTAATGGACATGCCAAATCAATGAATAGGACCATACTTCAAAACCTAAAAAAGAGGTTGACCGATGCCAAAGGAAAATTGAAGGAAATCCTGCCCAAAGTCATGTGGGCATACCATACGACCTCGAAGTCTAGTACCTAAGCCACCCCATTTTCGCCGGTCTACATGGACGTAGCCTTAATACCAGTCAATGTGGGAGAACTCACTCTCAGGTTCCAATATGCGATCGAAGAGCCAAATGGCGAGGCCATGATCACAAGCCTGGAAATATTGGATGAAAGGTGCGAGCCCGTCCTAATTCAGTTTGTTGCATATAATAACGGATGTGAAAGATATTACAACTGAAGATCCAACCTCCATACTTCTAAATCGGGGACTTCATGTTGAGAAAAGTAAAATTACACACCCAGAACGTGAACAAGGGGAAGCTGCGACCGAATTAGGAATGACCATATCGAGTCGTAGGAATCACCAGCAAAGACTTTTATAAGCTCGAAGCAGGACTAAGGTACAAATATTACTACTGCAAAGTTGCGAACTCAATTACTCTTTAATCATGTCATGAATCGGAATAACATTTGTGGTAAATGACCGAGGATGAATATATATGTTAGGACTGAAAGCACGCATACTCTTTTTCCCTTAAATCATTTTTTTCCCAAAATGGAGTCAAAGGGGGTTTACTACGTGTCAACAGTAACTGAGCCCTCTCAAGCTCAACCTTGAATACTGGGGGTCACTACCCGCGGATTAAGTTTTTAGCAAGGGAAAATTTAGCAAAGAAAGAAGAAAACCTTGTACTTTAGAAGCTAAGGCTCAGTTGCTAGGATTCATTGTAAGGGTCAAACGATCGTACGAACCTTGCCCACATAGTCCACTTTAGCCATGATACAAGATTTTACGCGGTTTCAATCATGTACTTTACACATTAAAATAAAAGAAAGTTCTGCCTTGCTATTACACATTATTTCCTCTTAAAATTCGAATCCTAAGAGCCCACGGGCTATCCCTACTCGGGGACTATCAGTCCCAAGGGCTATCCCTACTCGGGGACTATTGTCTTAAAGAAGTTCGGGCAACTCGGGCTATAAAATCCATAAGGCACAAAAGCTATTAGGTGGTCCCCAAATACAAAAGGCTATAGACACCCTAAAAATGGCTCAAATAATCCGAAGCTCGTAATCAGAAAGTAAGGCCTTTATAAAAACTCGAAACTTGAAAAAAGGTTACCCTCAGCAAAGGTATCGTCTTAAATCACTTATGAATCATGAAACCGGTCACACCAAGGTCTTAAAACTTCGAATAAGCAAAGTTGAATTGAAGTCGGGATCTATTCGGACCCCTAACAATGAACTACCTATAACCACATTTGATACTATGATAAGGCTTCAAAAACATTACGCAAATAGAAATTATAAAAATAATGCTAGAAAAGTAAAGACACGATAAAATTTCATATATCTACTCCGAGATATATTTACAAAGGCTCGACATAACGGCTTCAAAATGAAAGAAAACAATGTATATAAAAAAATAAAAACTGAAAAGATGCTAAGGCATCTACGCCTGGTCTTCACCATAGGAATCATCGGATCCCTTAGATCTTTTAAAGCCCTCAGCATCCTCGGGCTCGTAGAGCACCTTCTCATCACCCTCGAATCATGTTTCTTCCTTGATCTCGACTGATAAGTCAAAGCCTTAAACGTAGATCTCCTTAAGGGTCTCCCTTCGAGACAGTCACATCATGTATTCAACCTTTGTCTTTAGGAGAATTTCAGCTGCCTCCACATCGGCCTTATATTGGTCCACCATTTCATCAGCATCAATGGAGGTTATGTCTAACTTGAACATTAGTGCCTCAAATTCCCTACCGAGGGCGCCCACTTTGCTACAGCCGAGCTCAACTGTGCTCAAAGAACTTCATTTAGCTGAGACCATTTGTCAGTGATAGGTTACAAGTACTTTAATGTATGTTTTTATGATCTAATAAGCTTACTATCTAGAACAAGATAAGGAACCTATTACACATTTACAAGATCTTATGATCACAAGGTTCTAGGTTGGGATTCAGCGTGCGATATAATTCAACTCTTCAGAGTGGAAGGAACAACTGAGGGAACAGGTCCCTACCAGTTCCTGAGGAGACCGTACGAAGTAAACTCTCCAGCTGGAAAGTTGTTTCCTGTACACGCTACTGTACTGAAACAGCATAGTAGTCAACTTTCCAGGAAGGCTTTTTACCTACCTTGCTTACATCATTATATGTGAGGTCATACAGTATTATTAACACCAAGGGAGGTAAAACACATTGACTTGAACACTTAGATATTTAAAAAAAGCTCACTCACATGACCATCCAGCAAGCAAGTTTCTAGTGATTCAAGAACAAAGAACAAAGCAACTACAGACCAATTCTCACATCGATTCATTGTATGTCCTTATTTGAGTTGTAACTTTATAATAGTTCTTCAATTATAATTCCTACCTAGCTTATTTAGAAGAATTCTATAGGAAACTCTTTGTAAACCGTAAAACTGTATATTTGAGTCTTGGCTAGAGTTAGTCATGTTGTAAAGTCTTTGTAATAGAATTATTACAAAGTGGCTTATAATAGAGTATTACAAGTTAGTAAGGGATTAAGAGGTTAATTCCTAGATTGCATAGCTTGTAATCTAAAAGATGCTCAATAGTTAAGTTGAAATCCTACAAGGGTAGGTCATGGTTTTTAATCCTGTTGAGCTTGGAATTTTCCACGTAAAATTACTCTTGTCATTTATTTACTACTGTGTGTGTGTACTGTTGAACCTAATGGAGAACTCGATTCTTTATAGAGTTTGGTGGACCCTTATATTTTATCAGTCCACTTTATCTTTAGCCAGACGGAGTTGGTTCGCCACTGATGCCAGCTCTGCCTTCGCAACCTCCTTCTTCGAGGCCAATCGATCAATCCTACCCTTCAACACTTCGGTCTAGGCCTTGACCTCATCTATCTCAACCCACACCTCGTCGATCAGATCCATATTTTATTGTAACTGTGAAGTGGTGATGTTATTCATCATGACTAGATGCTCGTAATTATCTTCAAATAACTTTACCTTTTCAACTAGGTCGGCATGTTCCCGCTCAGGGCCAAAGCATCCTTCTGAGCCCTATTTAGCTCGGCCTGAAGGTCCTTGAAGGCCCAGTCCTGTTGCTCACTGAGGAACCTCTACATGTCCTTTTTCCAAACATGCTCCTTCAACTCGAACTCGAGATAGCTTATTTCAAAGCACCAGAAGAAGCTCTCGCGCTGAAGTACCGAAGCCTGTAAAAAAATGAAAACAGTAAGAGGCATCAACTTAAGAAGAATTCATGAGGGACTATAAAAGTGTTGATGTCTTACTCGGTTCAGCGCCTACTGCGCCTCGTTGAAGAGACTCGATGCGCCCACCTTGTTCATCTTTCTCTAGTCCTCCTTGGTCACCAAGCATCGAAGGTAGCTGACTATGTCCACAAGAGCAGATAGAACCCCAACATCCTCAGGGATCGTAAGAATGACTGTTCTCTTGCGATAGGGGTCCACGCTCGGTGTAGGAAACTGCTTCACCAATTTTGGGCTTGAACTCAGCCCGCCATCTTCTGAGAACACATCCTTATTCAAGATCTCCAAGTCGCCCAGCCTAAAAAAATTATTCAAAGTGGACATGTCCATGTCATCGAAGAAGGAGTAAGAGGGTCATCTGCACCGTGAACCTTTTTACTTGACAATTCCTTTCCTACTTGATCCTCTTCAAGAATGGCCTTGATATAGGAGGGCATCTCGACAATGTCTACCACACTGGTCACCTCCTTCAAAAAATGAAACGGCTTCTCAAGAGGTCACAACCCCCGTCTTCACTTCAGCCTCTCGAGTCGGAATGGGATCGACCTTTGTTGATCATTTCCTCATTTTCCATTTGCTCCAGGGAAGGGGTCGATCATGAGTGACAAAGATGTAATGTTCTTCAGACTTATCCCTAATCCGGTGAAGTGAGTCAGAGTCCGGTACTTGGGACTTAGTATTCTTCTTGGGCTTACGAGCCGGGGAAGCCGCCCTTTTTTGGCTTCAATCGGGACCCGGGGAGTCCAAGGATTGTCTTTTCCTCTTCTTCTTCAACACAAAATTCCTTGGGATGCCCCCTAATAGAGTTATCAACGGATAAGGATGCATCCTTATTCCGTTTAGCGCCCTAAGTTCGGTGGTCTTAGGTAAACCTGCAAAGAAAAGAGAAAAGGTCAGCATTATGTAAGTTAGGGGCATAGTAGTAATTATTTAGAGGAAATCCTTACCATGAGAACGGGCTTCCCATTTGCCCTTCAAAAGGTTTGCAGCACATGCACTCAAAGTATGACATCTGCTTGCATGATCCTTTGATCTATTCCTTTAGCCGGGGGCCGCATTTGGAACCCGAGCAACAAATGCACGACCATAACTAGTGATGATGAGAAAGGAAATAAAGGAAAATTGACAGTTAAGGAAAGACAAAACTTACGAGATGCATTCCACTTCTCGGGAAATGGCAAGAACTCAAGAGGGATCAGATCTTCACTATTTACGTGAATAAAGTGCCTATGTCAGCCTCGATCTAGATCCCCGTCGATGCTTGAAAGAGAGCCTTGTTAGGCCGGCGAATGAGCTTGATTAGTTCCCCTCAGAAAATTCAGGGGACTGTACAGACAGAGTAGGTCATTGAGGGTGAACGTAGGATATTCGGTGTTGTTCACAAAATAACGTAGGAGGATAGCGATCAGCCAAAGAGACGTGTGAATTTTCCCGAGGCACACCTCATACCTCTTACAAAAATCCAGAACTACTGGGTTTACAGGGCCCAATATAAATGGGTAAGTATAAACACTTAAATACCCCTTCCATATGGGTAGTGATATAATCCTTAGACTCGAGGACTACCACATCCTTGCGTTCCCATTTACAGTCCTCTCGGACTATGGGAAGGGTATCTTTGGTAATGGAGTATATATATCTCCATGCTCCTTCATCTCTATCTTGTTTGACTGAGGTTTTCTCGACCTTGAAGTCATCCCCGATTGGA
>MU677212.1:138086-183027 GCA_026770625.1 Nicotiana glauca | reverse complement strand
GGTGGGGGGGTGGGGGGAAGGTCTGGGGCCACTTTGGGAGAAGCCACCATGGGAGCAACAAGCTCGAAAATAGCCATCTCAGCATCTATGGCCGGGTGGCAAGGTAAAGAGGTATCCTGCCGAGGAACTAATTTGGAAGTCTTAGCCATCGCAATCTGGAAAGTATGAAGATTTGAAGGAAAAGTATGAAGATTTGAATAGTATGAAGGTTGAAGAAAATAGTATGAAGGTTTGAAGATATGTTGAGAATGTGGGCAGAAACCTAAGAACGCTTATGAAGATTTGAAGATAAAAGATGAAGATATCAAGATTTGAAAGAGTTGATAGCCACTAGAGAATTCAAGGTAGAAGCTAGGATCGGAAAGTAGAAGAAATACAAAAGGTCAAATCTTTTATATGGTAAAATGTAATCAATATGCGATGTTTCACATTTGGAGGCGACCATCCAATAATCAACACGTGTCTGAAGCCAGAGCGACGTGACTGATGGGATGTTTCAGCTTATTCATCATCTCGATTGTAATGTATGAAACAAGGAACCTGGGTTCATCTATCATTTCCTATTGTCTCGGCGAACCTACTCTCTGAGAAACAAATGGACTATTTGTATACGGGTAAACTCGGTGTTAGTGCACACCCCGACTTTTCAGTAAGTCAAATGAAGTAAGAGTATGAATATATGAGATCGAGAACAAATCTGGAAACTCTTTGAATCGAGGCAGCAGCAGGATACTCGCCACCGGACCTGACAAGTCAACACTCCCCGAACCAGAACGAGCTCCAACACCTCGGAAAGCACTAAGAATGGTTGCACACGACTAACAAAGGGCCGTGATATCCGCTCCCAACCGGATATAACTTCGGGAATCTCGCCCGATATCAGTAGTGTATTAGTAATTGACTAGAAAGCAGGATTTTTACCATTTCTAGAATTGTACTAGGAATAAAACTCCTCTACTATATGAAATGGGGGCTTTTTAATCAACGGGCACGTTGTAACATGCATACCAAGGCGATATAAAATTATTTTTCTGCTACTAAAAAGTGTTTACTCTACTTTTGATATTTGTTCTTGATTGGCTTCGAACCCAAGACCCCACCGAAGGCATAAACTAGTGCCGAAATCCAAGTTCAATTTAGACCATAACAATACCACTTGTTTGATTATTCATTGTGTCTTTAACTCATTAATCTAACGTTCTTGATTATTTATGTTGAATTAATCTACATATCTTTAAAATCACATATAATTTTAATTGTTATTCATTTAATGGGTAAACAACTATGAAGTGTTAAACAATGTAAAAGCAAGAACTGAAGCATTTGGTATATCATGAATGAGAAATGTTTAATTAAAAAAATCCCAAAAATTTACACACACAATCTTCCATGACAGTAAACGGGTGGGTTGGATTTAACGGGTGGGTTGGGTTTTAAAATGGTTCAAGTTTTAAATTTGTGTATTAATTAGTTTTGCTTAAAATTAATTTATTTCATTTCATTAGATCCCATAATAAATAAAAAAATTGGCAAGAATGATCATTTAAGTGACATGTTAAGTAAAGTGACTTTTGAAAGATAAAATGAAAAATATAATTTAATGGCCAATTATCCAAAGTTAAGCGACCATATGAACCATCAACTCGAATTCAACTACCTATTTGTAATTGAATCACGCAACACGAAAATGTGTGTGTATCTCATGGACCTAACATAATTTTTTTTTTTGGTTTTTCACCGGTGTCCGTCACGTACATTAGAGTTCGGATCGCGCCGCATAGGGCTCTATTCGGAAAGAAGTATTCCCTACTAAGGATTTTTTTCAAACCCAGAGCTCGAATACGAGACCTCTGGTTAAGGATAGAGCAGACCCATCTATTGTACCACATCCTTTATTGGCTGACCTAACATAATTCATATACCTAAACACAAGATTAAGAAATTAAATGTCGTTCTAGTGGAACTCATTAGAAAAGGACAGCGTTTAAAGTGAGATGATCAAAATATTTAATTTCCCAAATAAAGATGGACATTATAAATATAGAATATGTTATTTAGAGATTACATAATTAATATTATTAATCAAATCTTTAATAATTAAATATAATTAGAAAGTATGTGAATAATTATAATTAAAGGTTAACTCTGCACACTCCTATTACGTGACATAATTTCGAATATATTTCCTGTATTTCAAAATCAAACACTAACACCCTCTATATTATGAAAATCCTACACTTATAACTTTATAAAATATTTAGTTATATGTATACCTCAGAGTGGGCGTAAGAATAGGATTTCCATAATATAGGGTGATAGGTTATGCCACTAATGTTTTGATGATTGCTCAAACATTATTAAGAAATCAGATAGGAACCTGATGCAATCAAATCCTTTGCGCATGTTGTGATGTGCTTCGTGCTCTGGCCAAACATATTTGAGAAACCAATAGGGAAACATATAAGGAACAGATATGATCAGTTCCTCAGCTATCGTACAGTTAACGCTATGGTTGTAAAAGTTGTCTTATTGTATCGACTGGTAGCAGTGCATCAACACAACCGTTGTTGCTAGAAGCCAAACCAAAAGGTGCAATTTCCCTATCTCTTCACACATGCTCTCTCATATATAAACAACATTATATATGGTTTGACCTAACACTTGATAATCTGAAAAACCTATCATCTCAAGTGCCAGACGCCACTGTTTTCTCCAGGTGCACTTAAGAATAAAGCTGTTACAAACCAAGGATCAGATCCTAACACTAAAGATTTCTTGTGTCCTTATGTTTGTTGAGTCTTTTTCTTTTGTTTTTTACTTCTAAACCTACACGGCTTTCAAGGAGTATTTTGTAGGCCGTCATTTAACCATTATTATTTTGGTTGTTTGCCTATTATTAGTCATGAGCGTTACTCTGTAATAGTGTTATTGTAAAAGGGCTTACAATAGAGTTATTGTAGGAGGGCGGGGATTAATAGTTTATTTCCTAGATTGCAGTAGGTTGTAATCTGAAGTTTTCTCTGTTTAGTGGTGTTGAAATTCTACTAGGGTAGGTTGTGATTTTTAATCCCTTCAGCAGAGTATTTTCCATATAAATATCACGTGTTCTTTAGTTACTGCTTGTTCATTTTGTGGGAACTGAAAGAGAACTCGGTTCTCTATATTGTTTAGGGGATTCCTAGTTTTTATTAATTGGTATCAGAGCAGGTACTTTTTAAAATGTTAGCACCTAAAAAAAATCTTCTTCATGGCTTCTCCATCAAACCTCGAGGAAGAACAATAACAACATTACCCCCAAGATTCAACGACAAGTACTATAAATTGTGAAAAATGAGAATGCATGAAATTCATTATGGCTGAGGACGTAGAGCTGTGGGACGTGATTTGTGATGGTTTTTTGGTTCCCATGAAACTTTTTGGAGAGGGAATAAGGATTGTTCCAAAGATGATAAAAGAATACAATAATGATGATAGAAAGGCTGTAGAAAATAACTTCAAGGAAAAGAAGATTCTTATTTGTTGTATAAGACCAAATGAATACAATCATGTCTCAGCTTGTGAGTCGAATTAGGAGATTTCAGAAACTCTCAAGTTAAAACAAGTCTTGCTGTTGAGATTAAAAAGAACAGACAACTTCATGAGGATCTAAAAGAAGTTAAAAATAATCTTGATAAGTCACTTAAATGGACCTAGTCTTATGAAGTAATATCGTCTGTGTACAAGATTAATCATGGAAACATGCAAGGAATCAGGTTCCAAAAGGTGAAAACCCCCTATAATCCCCATAAAAAGTATGTAATTGTAGCTGATAATTGGTTGTGTACTAACTGTGGTCAAACTAGTTATTGCAAGAATTCTTGTAAAGCCAAACTCCAGTCCCTACAAAAAAATACAAAGTATTTGTTGAAAAGAAGCTTACTATTGAGGAATAGTTTGCTGAGGAGAAAATACGCATTGCCTACATGGGCAAAGAGAAGTTTGATTCACCCATTCTATTACTACAAGGGACCAAAGCTAGCTTGGGTTCCTAAGTCGAATCGGTAATTTTGTATGTAGGCTGAAGTAAGAGGAAGCAATCAAAAATGGTATATGGATAGTGGTTGCTCTAAGCATATGACTATAAGAATCGATGATTTTGTCTCACTCAAGGCCTTCCAAGGTGGGAGTGTGTCCTTTCAAAGTGGCAAGAAGGGCTATATCTTAGAGTGTGTACTATATGAATTGTTTGAAATATAGTCTATTGAGTGTATCCAAAATCTATAACAAGGAAAATGAAGTGATATTCTTGTCTAAATCCTATATTGTTACAAATCTCAAAACTGGTAGGATGGTGCTGATAGTCAAACAGTTCAATAACATCTATGTTGCAGACTTTGACTTATTGAAAGGTGGTGATTTAATATGCCTAAGTGCCATTTATGATGATACTGAGTTGTGGCACAGATGATTTGGGAGGCATGCAAGCTTTACCTTATTGAATATGTTGAGCAAGAAGGACCTAATTCATGGACTGCCCAAGTTAATATTCAAAGATCACAAGGTGTGTAATGCTTGTGCAAAAGGGAAACAGTCTGGTCCTGGGTTAAACCAAAGAAGGAAGTGAGAACCTCAAGGCCACTTGGTCTTATTTATATGGATCTTTATGGAGCTATAAGGATTCCTAGTAGATTAAGAAAGAAGTACATCTTTGTGGTTATGGACGACTATTCTAGATTTACATGGACATTATTTTTTAGGACCAAAGATGAAACCTTTCAGTATTTGTTACATTTGTCAAGCAGATTGAAGTGAAGCTGGGAAATGATGTTGTGAGTATCAGACCTGATCATGGCACTGAATTTGACAACGCCAAGTTTGATAAATTTTTTGTTAAAAATTGTATAAGACACAATTTTTGCTGCTCCTAGAACAACTCAGCAAAATGGTGTTGTGGAGATGGAAAACATGACTCTTGAAGATATGGCTAGAACAATGTTAATTGACAGTGGTGTGCTTAAGAGTTTTTGGCATACAGCAGTTAACACTACATGTTACTTGATTAACATGTGCATGGTCAGGTCCTTGCTTGAGAAGATTCCCTATGAACTACTCATGATAGAAAACCTAATCTAACTTACGTAAGAGCTATGGGATGCAAATGCTTTGACCTCAACAATGGTAAGTAAGCCTTGGGAAAATTTGATGTAAAAAGTGACAAATAAATCATTCTTACTTACTCCTCTCAAAGAAAGGCATACAAAGTCTACAATAAAATTATCCAATGTGTAAAAGAAATGGTGCATGTTATCATTAATGAATCCTATGAATCAAGTGGGAAAGAGTCACATAACAAGGAAGATGAAGATAGAGATTTTTCAAAAGTTGCTGAAGAAGCCAAGATATTGCAAATGGAAAGATAGATTTGATAAGTCAAGTCAATCAAAGCGATGAAGAATATGCAGCAGAACCTCCAGCAGAGACAGATGAACCCGGTCGCTCTATCACCTCGATTGAAGTAGTGCATAGGTGTTAGTTTACGTGAATCCACCAAACTGTAGAGTACCTAGTCCTCTATGAGATTCTGCTGAGAATGCTAAAAAACTGTATGTAAATAAGACAGAGAATTTTTACGTGAAAAAATCCCACACAAGGAGATCAAAATACCATGACCTACACCTGCAGGCTTTCAACTTCACTAACTTGTAAAAACCTATTAAAAGCCACTTTGTAATGACTCCATTATAAATAATTTACTCAACTAACTTGTGGTACTCTTACCACAATCTACTTTGTGACTTCCTAGTTACAAAGACTTTTACTAACTTTTGAAGCTCTCACCACAAGCCACTTTGTTACTCTACAGTTACAAAGGCTTTTGCTTATGACTAAACCTAGTCACAACATAAACTCAAGGAGTTTATGGATTTACAAGATGATTCCTAATCATTGCTTCTAGCTAAGAAATTTAGGATATACAATAAGTACAATTACAAAGTTACAACTCAACTCGGACAACAACAAGCTAACTTTAGAAATTGGTCTGTAGTTGCGTTCAACTTTGTTCTTCAAGCTCGTGGGGATTGATTTCTCTGTTTTTGCAAAAGACTTAAATAAGAAACTGAAACATTCAAGTGATGTTTTTTTGTATAAACTCATTGTTGGTACACCTTGATCACATCACTTGAAATTATGTGAGCACTTTAGTTGGTTAGAGAATGAGTGGGCACTGGAAACAGTACAGTGCGGCAGAAATAGTGCAGGCAGTCACTTCGTTTCCAGCTGTGTCCAATTGACTTTGTACTGCTATGAGGAAACCACAAGGGTATCAGGTCCTTGTTTGGGTTCCTAGCTCATGAAGCTGTAGCATTTCACATTTAGCTGGAATCCGTTAAGCTTACAGCATAGTCCAAGTAGGTCAGATTATTTATCTGGTTCTTAACAATAAGTTAGTTAGATCATCAAAACATAAGGCAATAATATTTAAAACCTATCAATTTCCCCTTTTTTGATGATGACAAACTTAACATTTATAGAGTGGATTAAGAGCACTAAGAACCAGATTGACTAACAGGAGATCAATTATTTCCTCTGACTTTTATGCCTTCCTTTAAGTAACAAGAAAACATAAGTTGCACAATTAGTTCCCCCTAACTTTATGCTACCTTCCTTATTAGCGACTATACACACACACTTGTTTATTATTTCCCCTTTTGGCATCATTAAAAAGGCAAAAACAAGCAAACAACATAAAGAAGTCAAGCCGGGCTAACAGGAGAGCAATTAGTTCCCCCTGACTTTATGCCTTCCTTTAAGTAACAGGAGAACATAAGTTGCACAATTAGTTCCCCCTGGCTTTATGATGCCTTCCCTATTAATGACTATACACACACACACTTGTTTATTATTCCCTCTTTTGGCATCATTAATAAGGCACAAACAAGCAAACAACATAAAGAAGTCTAGCCGGACTAACTCATGCCACATATGTGCACACATCATGATAGATAAGAGAAGTATAGAAATTAAGCATTGAGATAATAAAAGAGGATAGACTTGATATTGATAAAAATTTCATATGCCTTTCCTTAAAAAGCAAAAGGCAACATTGGACTTGTTAAAATTAGAGTAGTAGTGTTTCATCCGAACCAAAAAAAAAAAAAAAACATCTGCCAAAACAAAAAAGATCTTAACAAACATTTCATAAACAGATCACCGAAGGGGTACTTAAGGGGCACTAGGAGTAAAGGGCTTGGAAGCTGCAGCAAGTGTTTGGATAACATGGTCTATTCGGGCATTTCTCGACTTTTTGTCATTTGAGTAGTTCTGCTTTCAGGTTCTCTACTTGCGCCCTGAGATCAACATTCTCTTTTGTCAAATGAGCTACTTCATCATTTGACACTGGAACCCCTTAGGCTTGATGACCTTCCAGGATAGCATTCCTGGCCTTTAACCAATGAATTACCTCAGCTGCACTGTTCTGAGCATTAATAAGATGTGAGACGGTTGATGTACTTCCTATCCCCCCATTCTTTTCAATGCACTGCATTCTTCCAAAGTTGTCTATGAGAAAGTCTGCTTCTTAGTCCCCACCTTCCCTGTCCCCAGTGGTACTTGAAAGAATTTAAACACTCGAGTAAGCAGGAACCTGTAGGGAAGCCCATGATTACCATCTTTGAAGGTGGAAACCTTTTGCATGTGTTCAATCATAATAGAAGGCATACTCACAAGAGTAAAACTGTCCAGTTGCTCGATCAAGAATAAGTCAGACTTAGAAGTCACGGACCTTCTCTCAGCTCGAGGTAATAGAGCTTTTTAACCAATTCGAACAGCAGCTGATAGACAGGGAGTACTGCTTTCGTATGGATCTGGTCCCCCTTATGATTTGCATTGTCTTTTACCACGACATTTCTGAAGTTAAATTGACACAAATCCTTTACACTGGACACACATGCTAGGAACTTTAAGAATCTCTCCAAGCAACTTGACATCGAACACAATGTCCACTCCATTGACCAAAGAACAAATGTGGTCAGTCTCAACTGGAAAAAGGCTAGTAAACAAGCTTTGTACCTCCTCCTCATATACCTTAGGTGCATCTATTTGGAATAAATGCACCCAGCATTAAATCTCAACCATTTCCAAAATTTGGCGCATACCATCCATCTCAGAGACTGCTAGGTCAAACGTGCGACCCGACAACACTTTTGATGCCTCAGGCGTTCAGAGAAAAGGTTGACTTCACTTCTCATTCTCTTCACAGATCCAGGTTCTACAAAAATTTCAGACTTGCATTTGCCGGACTTCTCACCACTTAGTTTTCCCTTTCCCTTGGATTTAACTAACACATCCTTATTAGACATCGAGAACTCACTCACCAACTTGGACCTAGAGGTTGATCCCTTCTCTATTGAAATAGGCTTCTTGTTTTTCAAAGACCGTCTAACCAGTGAACCAGGTTCATCTGGGGTTTCCTCTTGCTCTTCTACTACAGGGATCGCCTCATCACATACAGGTACATTGTGTTTCACCAAATTTCTCTTTTTCTTCTTACTACTTTTCTTGCTCTTTTGAAGGGAAGAATCGTAGGCCACCTTAGATTGAAGCCTGGTAGTAGGTCATTCGGTTTCAGACTCAGGAGTGGACACAACCTTCTACTTAACTATGAACGCATCTAGAGCCACATTATCTAGGTCATCCTCATCACTGGATCTCATTTTAGGCACTTGTATTTCCAAGGGCACAACAGCGAATGCGGGAACAGAACTATCCTGGGAATGAGAGCCCTGACTTGGGTCCTCCAGAGAGGGATCAGGTTCCTCATATGATGGCCCAGTAGTATCTGCTAGTGCATCCCTTTCAAAAGTTACAATGGCCCCTTCCTCCCTCATACCTTGTACCTCGTTTTTCTAAGAGATGATCTCATGTAGTACACCATCAGCATACACCACAAAGACGGTTACAACATTTTCTCTTCTTCAAATAGTACTACTGCCACCACGGAATCGGTAGCAATGATGGCAGAACTCTCTGCGACCTCAAGGTTTTGACCCTATTCTCCACTTGGTCTTTGACTGGTGGGAGCCTCAGAAGATGGAGGGAATGGAGCAACAATTTTAGGGATTTCTAAAAAAGAGAGAGTCGGGGAAATTGGGAGAGGTGTGACTTCAGCAGGAAGAGTAAGAATGGGTAAGGAAGGCTCAGTAGGAGGGGAGGTCTCTATAAGTTTATCACTAGTAGGTATGACTGAGGCAAGGAGGTCGGAGTTTGTCTCAGCCATTGAAGAAATGGTGTGAAAATGCTTTTGGGAAATTCTAATAGAGGACTTATGGTTAAAGATAACAGAAAAAGGGTTATTATGAGGGGGGATAATTATGAATAGAGAGGGATAGGCACCGGTTCAGAAATGGTGGTTAGGCGTGGAGAAGTGCAATGTTTCAGAGGGAGATAAAATGATTTGAAGTGAAGAGACGTGACAGCAGATCTGAAAAGTTGTATGACATGACAGTTGTGTTTTGTACCCTTTTAAAGACGTGTATTAAAGGATGCACAGAAGTACTAACCCTTGGTACAAGAACCAGGTTCTTTACTTTTTATTTGAAAAAAACAAACCTCTTTTATCATTTATGCACTGCATCTACAACTTCTATACTCATCATGCATATTTAGCTGCGACAGTATTAGAGTGAGCTAGACATAGCGAGAAAACACTTTTAGCCAGTTATTTCTTGAAGGTGATTTTCATAGCCAGATAAAAAGGAATAAAATTCTCAATTGGGCTTTAAAAGCCCTAGCTTCACTCTGTTTCTTTCAAACTATTCCCTACTTACTGCCTTGGTGAAAATGTTTGTAATTTGATCTTCTGTGTTATAGAACTTCATACATATCAGCCCTTTCTCCACATTATCTCTCAAAAAGTGATGCCTCACATCAATATATTTTGTCCTTTAGAGTTGAACATGATTCTTGGCCGTGTTGAGTGCACTGGTGTTGTCACATAGAAGGGGAACTCTCTCACTAAGTACCCCAAAGTCCTCCAGTTGCTGCTTGATCCATAGCACATCCGGATGCTGCAGCTATATATTCAGCTTCAGTTGTTGAAAGAGCCACTGAATTTTGCTTCATTGTGCCCCAAGAGATAAGACATGAACCTAAGAGTGAGCCATTCCAGAAGTGCTTTTATTGTCCACTAGATAACCTGCATAATCTGCATCAACATAACCAATGAGATTAAAACTGTCACCAGAGGGATAATACAACACCAGGTACTGTGTTCCTTTGAGATATCTCAGTATTCTTTTGGCAGCCTTCAAGTGAGATTCCTTGGGATTTGATTGAAACCTTGCACACAACCCCACACTAAAAACAATATCAGGTCTACTGGTAGTGAGATAGAGGAGAGACCCAATAGTGCCTCTATACATGGTTTGATTCACAGGAGATCCAGTTTCATCCATGTCCAGGCGAGTGGCAGTAGCAATGGGAGTGTCTATCACCTTTGATGTTTCCATGTCAAACCTTTTCAAGAGCTCCCTGGGTATTTTTGGTGATAAATGGATATACCCTTTGGGGACTGTTTTACTTGAAGACCCAAGAAGATGTTCAGTTCCCCCATCATGCTCATTTCAAATTCACTTCCCATGAGTTTTGCTAATTCTTCACACGGAGAATCAGCTGTTGCTCCAAAAATGATATCATCAACATAAGCCTGAACAATGAGCAGATTCCTTCCCCGTTTCTTTAAGAAAAAAGTGTTGTCAATTTTCCCTCTTTTAAAGCCATTTTCCAAGAGGAACTTTGACAACCTTTCATACCAAGCTCGAAGAGCCTTCTTCAGCCCGTACAAAGCTTTGTCGAGTTTAAACACATATTCAAGGTGCTCATGGCATTCAAACCCTTCTTCCTTAAGGAGTCCGTTCATAAATGCACTCTTGACATCCATTTGGAACAAGGTGAATTACATATGAGATGCAAAAGCAATTAGAATTCTAATATCTTCCATGTGAGCCACTGGAGCAAAATTTTTATCATAGTCAATCTCTTCTTCCTGATTGTAGCCTTGGAGCACTAGCCTGGCCTTGTTCCTTGTGGTAATTCCATGTTCATCGAGCTTGTTTTGAATACCCACCTGGTTCTTATAATGGTTCGATCTGAGGGTCTAGGTACCAGGTGTCACACATTGTTTCTCTCAAACTGATGTATCCCGTCTTGCATGGATGTAATCTAATCTGTATCTTTCAAGGCTTCCTTAATATTTTTGGGTTCTGTCTGGGAGAGAAAATCTGAGAAGGCAAGTGAATTATTAGCTCTTGACCTTGTTTGTACTCTGGAATAAAAAGGAGTAATAATGTTTTCCATTGGATGAGAGCTTTGGTGTCTCCAGTTAGATACTTGAGGTTCATTTTGAGAGGAAGAGGGTATGTTTTGCTGATTTTCCTCTAGCCTTCTCTCAGGTGCTAGTGGAGTTCTCTGAACATCATCAACCACTCCCTCTTCAGCTTTAGTGGTTGTAATTGAAGTGCTTGGTTCTATTAAAGATGAGGTAGCATTGTCTTTATTTAGCTCATTTACTTGACTCATCATATTTGCATTTCCATTTTTCATGTTAAGGACTTCACCAGGGACTAGTAAGGGTTATCCACCTTGATCTTCCTCAGTACTCTTCTCATATAATGGATAAGACTCATCAAAAATAACATGAACACTTTCCTCAACACATTGAGTCCGCTTATTATATATATCTTGTAAGCCTTGCTTTGAGAAGAGTCAGAAATATTCCTTGATCACTCTTGGCATCGAATTTACCAAGCTGATCATTTCCATTGTTGAGAACATAACATTTGCACCTAAATGTTCTTAGGTGAGTGAACTTAGGTTTCCTTCCATTCAACAATTCATAAGGGTTTTTATTCAGAAGTGATCTGATCAAGCACCTGTTCACCAAGTAGCAGGCAGTGTTGACAGCTTCAGCCTAGAAGTTCTTTGCAATTCCACTGTCGATTAGCATTGTTCTTGCCATCTCTTCTAGAGTTTTGTTCTTCCTTCCTACTACTCTATTTTTCTGGGGAGTTCTAGGAGCTGAGAAGTTGTGAGTGATGCCATTTTCATTGCAGAATTCATCAAATTTGACATTGTCAAATTCTGTCCCATGATCTGATCTAATGCATGCGACTCTAGATTCCATCTTCACCTGGATTTTCTTCACAAAGGCCACAAACATCTCAACAATTTCATCTTTGGTTCTGAGAAATAGAGTCCATGTGAATCTGGAGTAGTCATCCACTATCATAAAAATGTATCTTTTTCCTTCTCTAATTTGCACTCTCATAGGTCCACATAGATCCATATGCAGTAGCTCTAGTGGCTTTGAGGTGCTCACATCTCTTTTAGACTTAAAAAGATGACTTCACATGTTTTCCTCTAGCACAGGCATCACAGACCTTTTGCATCTTGAATTTTGACATAGGTAGACCATGGACCAGGTCCTTCTGAATTAGTTTGTTCAGAAGAGAAAAACTTGTGTGGCCTAGTCTTCTGTGCTATAGTTCAGCATCATCATCAACAGCTTTCATACAACTCAGATCACCACTTTGTAAGGAGTCGAAATCAGCAACATAGATGTTTGTATCTTTTGGCCACAAGTACTACTTGAACAGTCACAAGATCAGTAGCTGTACATATTTTGGACAAGAATTCCACCTTGTTTCCTTTATCACAGATTTCAGAGACACTCAAGAGACTATACTTAAGGCCATGACATAGTACAAGTTTTCAATAGAATGTGTGCGTGACTTCCCGACTTTTCCAACTCCAAGAATGTACCCCTTTTTTCATTGCCAAAGGATACAGTCCCTCCTTGTATGGATTTTAGTGAAAGAAAGTCCACGGTATTTCCAATCATGTGCTTTGAACACCCACTATCCATTAACCATTGTTGACTGCTTCCTTTCACTGTTCCCTGCACAGGAGATTAAGAGTTAGTTTTAGGAACACAAGCAAGTTTGGGTCCCTTGTAGTAGGTAAGAGGATGAATAAGAGTTCTCTAAGTCCATGCAGGTAATGTGTATTTTTTGTAAGTGGAACCTGGTCCCTCTTTTGTAGTCATCTTTTCAGCAAACACTTTATTTTTCTGAATTGATTGATTCTTAGGCTGGACATCTTCTTTGAAGTGCCCAGTGTTCCCACATTGGGTACAAGTCCAGTTATCAGATATAGTGACGTACTTGCTGTGAGGGTTGTGAGGAGTTTTCTTCCTTAGGAACCCTATTCCCTGCCTGTTTTCACAATCATTAGTATGCGTGGCAGTGGTAGCTTCTGCGGACCAGGTCCACTTTAGGTACTTTTTAAGATCATTCTTTACTCTTTCAAGATTATTTTGGAGTTGCTCATTTTTCTCAATTTTAGTACACATCCTAGTTCTCATAACTTTCACCTCATTTTCAAGCCTAATGTGTTCCTCACTAGCTATCTTCTTTCCCTTTCTAGAATTTTTAGGTTTTGACTAAGTCCATAGTTTCACTATTGTTTCCCTTAGGTCTGTAATTTTTGCCAAAAGATCATCCTTTTCTTTTTTGAGGATTTCAGTGGTTTTCTTATGGTCTGTAGCTACAGCCACTAAGTCATCTCTAGTTTGTTCAAATTCTTCTAATTCTAAGGTCAAAGAATCCCTATCCTCCACAAGACTATGAAAAGCATTAATTAATACATCAGTTAAAGACGTGTTTTTTGGAGATTAAGATTTTAGATTTCTCTAAACATCCCTGAAATTTACCTCTTTGTTGCCATCGTTTTCATTATAATCTGATTGAGCCATCAAAGAAAAAGTTGAGTCATATCCAATCTCCTCGCCTTCAATTGCCATCATGGAACTATCACCAGTATTAGGTTTATCATCAGAATCACTAGAGGAACCCCCCCCCCCCATGCTGCAAGAGCATGTCTCATCATATTGTCAGCGAATCTTTTTCTCTTGAAGTCATTGAAAGGAATCGGGTTTTTCTTAGCTAATTCTCATGGTAGTTCTTGGAGAATTCCTGCTTCACGAGAGGACAATCTTTCATGAAGTGTACAGCTTTCCATACTTGTAACAAAGATCATAGTTTTTTGCTCTATTAGAGCTGTCCCTTTTTAACATTTCTCAATTTCTTCTGACCATCTTCTGAAATCTTTTAGTTAAGTAAGAATGTCACTGCTTTCTCACTTGAATCATTGTTATCAGCTTTAAGTACCAGGTTCTTTTCCTTCTTTGGTTCTCTTCTTTCACTGTATATCTTCCTCTCCTCTTTAACTCGTAGTTCTTCAAGTTTTTAATCAGCTCTTCTATGGTCAGCTCCTATAAGTCCTTTGATTCAGTAATAGCATTCACTTTGCTTTCCCAAGAGCAAGGCAGAAAGCTGAAGATTTTCCTCACTAGCTTGTTTCTGGGAATGGTTTCACCAATTGAGTGTAACTCATTTATGATGGAAGTGAATCTTATGTGCATATCTTGAATGGATTTATCGTCCCTCATTTTGAAGAGTTCATACTCGATAGTGAGAATATCAATCTTAGACTGTTTTACTTGTATAGTTCCCTCATGAGCTGTTTGCAAAGCTTCCCATATCTCCTTGGCAGTGTCGCGGCTGGAGATTCTATTACTCTTCAGGTCCTATTCCACATACTAGAATTTTTTTGGCACAAAAATTCTTCTACACAACTTTCTTGTCTGCTTCAGTGTACTATTTGCTGGTTTTTGCCATTGAAAATTGAAGTTCCTCCATACCTTGGTTGGAACATAAGGACCATCGCATATGATATCCCATAACTCACAATCCTCGACCATGATAAAATGTTGCATTCTTATTTTCCACCACCCATAGTATTGTCCATTGAACCTGGGTGGTCGATATGTAGATTGACCTTCCTCAAAATTTGGTGGAGCAGCCATGAGGATCCTTCCTAGGTGTTAGCCTGATTGGAGAAACCTGCTCTAATACCAATTGTTAGTTTGTGTGAGTCCACCAAACTGTAAAGTACCTGGTCCTCTACGAGATTTTGCTGAGAATGCTAATAAAACTGTATGTAAATATGGCAGAGGATTTTTTACGAGGAAAAATTCCACACAGGGGGAAAAAAATCACGACCTACACCTGTAGGCTTTCAACTTCACTAACTTGTAAAAACCTATTACAAGCCACTTTGTAATGACTCCCTTACAAAGAATTTACTCAACTAACTTGTGGTACTCTTACCACAAGCCACTTTATGACTTTCTAATTACAAAGACTTTTACTAACTTGTGATGCTCTCACCACAAGCCACTTTGTCACTCTACAGTTACAAAGGCTTTTGCTTATGACTAAACCTAGTTACAACATAAACTGAAGGAGTTTATGGAATTACAAGAGTATTCCTAATCAACACTTCTAGCTAAGAAATTTAGGAGATACAATAAGTACAATTAAAAAGTTACAACTCAACTAGAACAACAACAAGCTAACTTTAGGAACTGGTCCGTAGTTATGTTCAACTTTGTTCTTCAAGCTCGTGAGGATTGATTTCTCTATTTTTGCAAAAGGCTTGAATAAGAAATTGAAACATTCAAGTGATGTTTTTGTATAAACTCATTGTTGGTACACCTTGATCACATCACTTGAAATAATGTGAGCACTTTAGTTGGTCAGAGAATGAGTGGGCATTGGAAATAGTGCAGTGCGGCAGAAACAGTACAGGCAGTCACTTCGTTTCCAGCTGTGTCCAATTGACTTTGTACAGCTATGAGAAAATCACAAGGGTATCAGGTCCTTGTTTGGGTTCCTCGTTCCTGAAGCTGTAGCAGTTCACATTTAGCTGGAATCCGTTAAGCTTGCAGTATAGTCCAAGTAGGTTAGGTTCCCTATCTAGTTCTTAATAGTAAGTTTGTTATATCCTCAAAAGATAAAGCAAGAACATTTAAAACCTATCAATAGGGCTGTTGATGTTGTATCTGGTACTCCTGATGCAAGATAAATGAGTGGAAGTCATACTTTTGTTGATGTTAGAGATGTTTTAGATACGGAGGTACATGGTTATTCGAATTCTGAAGTTCAAGTATCCAACTGGAAGCACAAGAGTTCACATATGTTTTAAAATGTGATCACACCTTTAGACTCTGGTACTCAACTAGATATAAGGCAAGGAACATGTGTGCCTTCTCATCCTTTCTGTCTTAAATCGAACCTAAGAACATCAAGGAAGCATTGAAGGATGCTAACTTGATAACTGTAATACAAGAATAACTCCATTAGTTCGAGAGAAATAAGGTATGGCACCTGGTTCCTTGACCTTCAAAAAGAATAGTGATTAGAACCAGGTGGGTATTCAAGAACAATCTTGATGAGTTTGGAAATAGAACAAGAAATAAAACATGGCAGGGGGTTCAGGGATATAATCAAGAAGAAGGGATTGACTATGATGATACCTTTTCTCCAATTGCTCGGTTGGAACCTATCAAGATTATTATAGGTTTTGCATCTCATATGGAATTAAAATTGTTCCAAATGAATATTAAAAGTGCGATCCTAAATGGATATTTGAAAGACGAATTATTTATCAAGCAACCACCTGGCTGTGAATGTCATGAGCATCCTGAACATGTCTTCAAGCTTGACAAGGCGGTATATGGTTCGAAGCATGCTCCTTGAGCATGGTATGAGAGATTTCCAAATTCCTTCTTGAGAATGGCTTCACTAGAGAAAACATTCACAATACTCTATTTCTGAAGAAAAGAATGAGAAATTTGTTAATTGTGCAAGTCTATATTAATGATATAATTTTTGGTGCAACAAATGATACCCTTTGTGAGGAGTTTGCAAAGCTTATGGGTAGTGAATTCGAGATGAGCGTGATGGGTAAGCTAAATTTCTTCCTTGGGTTGCAAGTGAAGTAAACCTCAAAAGGGACCAAGACCAGTCAACAGAAGTACATCAAAGAGCTGCTGAAAAGATTTGAGATAGAAAATTCTAATACCATTAATACTCCCATTGCTACTGCTACTCGATTGAACAAGGAAGAACCTGGTTCTCCTCACTACAAAAAAATAAGGCTATGACAACATTTTATAAATGTTGCTATTGATCGCATAAATATCACAAAATTATTAAACAACATTTATTTTACATTTAAAATAAATATTGGGAATTTTCTGACATTTAAATTAATGTCGGCGAATAAATAGTGACATTTGTTTTACTAAATTTTATCAAATCTCAATGACATGTAGCCTTGACTTATCATGCTTGCGACAAAAAACATAAATGTTGGTAAATATGTCTTCTCAATAGTTTTTTTTATTTTTGATTTTTATATTAAAACATTATAATAAATTTTAAAATTCTTCATGATGAAATAACTATTTGATATTTCAGAACACCATACACCACAAAAATGAAACATATAGCTACTTTTGCATATCTTTTGGTACAGAACTACAAACTATGAGTATTAGAAGATTGTAAGGAGCGTAACAAAAAATAATTATTCTCAAACAAATATAAATTTTCTTTACATATCTCTAAATCAAGTTAAGATCGTCTTTAGTCTAAGAAAAATAATAATCAGCAGTCGGGGCCAAGATCTTTCTTTAAACTTGGTTTCAAGAATTTTCAATCTTGCCCACGTCCATCTCCAGAGATAAATGTTATAGAATATTTCTGAAACCACATCTTCAATAATAATTGAACTTCCCATCATATTCACCGAAACGTAACATCGAAAGGGGCTAATTTCTCCAGATTGATCGGCTAGAAGAGGCCTTAATTGAAACAGATCGTTACCCTAGTTCCGCAACCTATGTCACTAATCTATAAATCCAAACATGTTGAAATCATAACTAGTTAAAACATAAATCAATGAAAAGATAAATAATACTCATCTTTTGAGTAAAAAGGATAGCTTAGAAGTTGATAATTGTAATGACTCGACTGGTCGTTTTGCCTTTTAGAACCCGTTCCCTTAAATAAGACTTCCCGCGCTTACTTTAGCTAATTTATAACTTGCAGGGACGGTTAGTTCGGGAGTTGGAAGAGTTTTGAGTAAAAATATGTCTAATTATTTCTTTAAGATTCTCTTAAAAGACCAAGTTTGACTTCGGCCAACATTTTGGGAAAACAGACTCGGATTCGGGATTTGAAAGTCTGGGAGGGTTTGTAGAAAAATACGGGACCTAGGCGTATGCCCAGAATCGAATTCTGAGTTCCCTAGCCCGAGTAATGAATTTTCATTAGAAATTATTAAATTGAAGTTTTAAAGAATTAAAGAAGCTAAGAAATCATTGATTTCCAAGGTACCGGGCTCGAATTTTGGTTCCGAAGCTCGGTACATATCCGAAATATCAGTTAAGACTTGCTCATAAAATTTGGTGTCAATCCGAGTAGTTTAAGGGCATTTTGGACCGTTAGAAGAGAATTAAGAACTTGAAGTTCAATAGTTTGATTCATTTGGTTTTAGGGGGTGATTCCAAGATTTAGTGTTGTTTTGAGCGTTCCGAGGGTTCGAGTAGGTCAGCCTCATGATTTTAGACTTATCCGTATATTTGGGCGGGGCTCGGGTGCCCCGAGCGTCAAACAAGCGAGGTTCGAGTGAAGTAGGAAAGTTGAAGAATAGCTGGAGGTCTGCTGCTTCTGTCATAACTGCATCTGCGATTCTAGGACCGCAGAAGCGGGACCACAGATGTGGTCAGCCCATCGAAGAAGCGGCCAATGGCCAGGCCAGGAAAAATTGCAGGAGCGGCTCGAAAGCCATAGAAGCGGCTCCGCAGAAGCGGACCTCAAGCCGCAGAAGTGGTCCAGCCATTTTTGCCCAGTTCTGCAGATGCAGGACCGCAAAAGTTTAGAAGATAACAGCTTTGCAATTTAAGAAGAGGTATGCAATGAGGAGAGAGATCAAATAATGATGTAAATAACTTAGGGAAATAAACAGAAGCGGAGGTTTGAAAAAGGTTTTGCGCAACTTTTGAAAAAATCTGAAAATAACAAACTAATAAAGAGGGAGGGGGTCCTAGGTTCATACATTACATGGATCAGTCGCACAACATGGTACCTGATTGTACGCATAGTGTTATCGTGTAATCATCATCTCCATGCCTACCCCTCCCACACCATTAAGGTATTAAAGCGCATAATGATATCGTTTACTTACCGCATGCTACTACCCGTCCCAATCCTATCAGTCCCGGGGGTATTAGGACTTCTAATCCTAAAAGGGAAAGAAAAGGATGGAGGCCTTTATAGAGCTTAAAGGATAAGACTCTACTCGACATTCAAAACAAGTAGCAAGTAAGAGGGGAGAACATATAATCATACAAGGCTCAAATTAACCCCAGAAATCAAACAATCATTTTGTTTAGCATGCCTTAACAAATACTGGTTTGATCTTAGATTAAATTTAAGCAACGAACGGACTTGTTCAACACATGTGTTTTAGGCAGAAAGTCTGCATTAGGCAACTCGGATATAGTTGTCAGGTATTAAGGTATTCAACGCAAGTTATTTAGAAAAGTACTGATTTCAGAAGATAGACTAATGTAGAAGAGTTTTTGAAAGAGAGAACAGACCACAGACTTAGCTTGGAAATGAGTTTTAAAGAAGATCAGCGGACTGTCCGGTTATAAACACAGAAATAATTGTAAAGAATTTCTGAGAAAAGACAAAACTTTATGTGGCAAGAGCTGCAGAACTGTTTTAAAAGACGAGTTCAGGAAGACTAGAATTTGGTTGGAAAACGCTTAAACAAAATATTAGAAAAGAAAACCATTTCAGAAAAGATGCAGATTTTAAGAACTCAACTTTTAGGACAAATGTACACTGATTCTAGAGAGTTTTATCAAAAAGATTAAGGCTTTTGAAAACGACACTGAATTAAGGCGTTAAGGACCAGTTAATAGATCATTATCAGATGAACTTGATGCGAAATCCTATAGGCATGATATCTACATTTGATTTTTCAGAACCTGTTAAAGAATTTATGAAGAGATGACTGTTTTTAATTAATCCTACAATTTTCCTAATGAATATGCATTCCCTATAGATAAGATATCTATACATGAATTTTCAGAAAAAGCTTAGAATTCCTATAGGCAGGATCTCTACATGTGTTAGTTACAGGATATGAGCGTTAAATCCTATATGCATGCTTTCTACGTGATTTTCAGTTAAACATTAAACCCTATAGGTAGGATTTCTAGGTGACTTGTAGCATAATTAAACGTTAAACCCTATAGGCATGGTATCTATGTGATTGAATCAGAGATGTTAAACAGACCTATAGGTAGGATTTCTAGAAAAAGAGAGTCCTAAAGCATGATATCTACCCTTATTGATGCAAGAAAGTAAAACCCATCCCACACCCTTTTACTATATTTCCCCGAGTTTTTATACAAATTATTAAAGGCCAGAAAATAGCTAGTAAAAATACATCAAAAGCCAACAGCTAGATCCGAGCAGCCTAATTTAATCCTAATGTCCAATAACATGTGGTTAACCAACTCTGGGATTCAAATTTCTGAAGCCTTCTCATTTCCCAGGGTGTTTCAAAGTTCCAAGGAATCGCAGGGATCCCCAGCATTGCTTACACCCCAGATACCATTAGAATTAGAATAGTGCAGTGTGGAAGAGCCAGCTCTCAGGCATCCAAGTTGAGAGGGAGCTCAGGGGTCCCAAAGCATGGCTTGCAAGAGAAAGACGGACCTTATAGCTAGGAATAGGTGCAAAGTGAAAGGGGATTAGGGAGCCTCGACAGGCGGTGGTCATACCTAGCCATAAGTTAGGCTGGCACACCCCTGACCATTTGCTTAGTCAAACAAATTAGGAGCAGACCCTTGCAGGTCAAATCGAAATCTGGATAGTGATTAGGACACTATCAGACCCAAGTCCAAGGCTCAAGCACATAAAAAGGGGGAAAGGGAGTGGGAATTGATTGAGTTAGGGATTCAAAGAACCTAGTTCAAGACCATAGGCAACAATATTGGAGCGATGCTATACCTTGAACCATAACTCACATACAAAAGGGTAAAGGGGTAAAGGGGATTCACAGAATATCAAATTCATGACAAACAATCGATTGCCTGCAAAACTTAAATACAAAAATATAAAGGAGAGGAAACATGTGGCCATAAACTAAAACAAATATCAACTAAAGGCAATATGCAGAATTAAACACATTGTTGTTGAGGCATGTAAACTAACTGAAACATAACAGTAGAGAAGCAAAAGAAGTGCAGAAGAAAGTAAAGACAGTCCACAGCAGCACAAGTATCAAAGAGAGAATTTTAAAGTGAAATTGAATTGTGAACTCAGATGGTGTTATGTGTTCGTATGTTTGAAAGAGAAGAGAGTAGGTATTTATATCTTTGAAAACATGTAGGGAAATAAGGTAAGAAAATAATCAAAGTCTAATATTCAATCAACCGTATACGACTCCCTTTAACTAAGGGATTCAAATTAAAATGGGTAAAACAATTAAGGGAAGGGATTTTGAAAGAATATTTTCCCCGCAGCATAATAAAGGGTAAGTACATAGAAGCTATTTAAGGAAACAATCCCAACAGTACACGGTTTGTAAAAAAAGGAAAGAGACTCAATCAGTAAAACCAAAATTACATGCTTGCTCGAATGAATCAAGTTGAGAAAAAGGGTAAAGAAAGGTTCACTTAGGGAAAATCAAAAACACCATCAAAGGGATTCAGAATCAATTAGTAGTTGGCAAAAAAAATCTTTTTGAAAGAAGAGTTTCATATATAAAGTACACAAACATGTGAATCAAGAAGAGACTATTGAGCTATGTAAAAAAGAGAGGAGTTCAAAACCATAAGAACTCAGGATCGTAAGTAAAGAGATACAAGTTCAATTTGCAGACTCATAGTGAGTCTAAGAGTCCAGGGTCCCAAAGTGGAGCCTTGACTCGAACACAAGGAATCAAAATCATCAAAGGAAACCCCCAAATCCCAGGGTTTCAAAACATGGAAGTTAGAAAGCAAGTCATTTGCTTCAAAGTCCCAACAAGGCAGATATGATAGCATGTTAAAAGACAAAGGAAGAAAAATCATGAAGAACACATTTTGAGAAAACTCGTAACCTAAACAAGTTCAGAAGAAGGAGATAATACAGACGTGAACACAAGTAGATGAAGCATGTAAAAACTTGAACAAAGTCCAATAACAAAAATCAAATAAATTAACAGTAAACACACATAGTAAAGACTATAGAAAACATAGCAAAGTTTAACAGAAATAACATGCATAGTAGAAAAGAAGAGGTAGAAGACAGTACATCGTAATAAAGAAATCACACGAGCAGGATATGAACAAACACACATAAAGCAAAGAAGAAGAAATATCAGAAAGATTTTTCCCAAAAAATCCCTTCAGAAACCCTAAAATTGAAAAGAAACGATTTTGAAAAGAAACTTTTGGGGAAAACACCTTAGATGGCAAGAAAAGCATAGATAACGCATAGATCTAGACAAATGATGATGAAAGAACCTTGAATAGGCTAGGGTTTCTGAGAACCCTAAAGGACGAGAAAGGCTTGGAAGTCACGAGATTAGATCTGAGTCGATAAGGTCAAAACCAGGCTTAGGAGGCGAAGATACGCCGGAGTAGGGCCGGAAATGGCCGAAAATCTTGAATCGATGAAGTTCTGGGTGAATATCCTCGAAGACTGGCCTTCGAATCTTCAGGCACCAGGCATGTGAGAGCAGTAGATGATGGGTAGAGGTTGTCCATGGTTAGATTAACCATGGATTCCGGTGGATTTGAGGTCAAAAAGAGGTAGGCGGCTGTTAGGGTTTCGAGTGGGTGAGAGCGTTGGAGAGAGATGAGGGATTAGAGGTGGCATCTTTGAGAGAAATGGGCAGGGTTTGGGGGTAGTTTGGAATTAAAAAGGAAAGGGGGAACGGTGTCCATTGATCTAAATGATCAACGACCAAGATTAAAAGGGTTGTGGGTTGGGTCGGTTAAATGGATATTGGGTTAGGATAAACGGGATTGGGCTGGTCATATTTTGGGTTTGAAATTGGGTTGATTTTTAGGCTAAAATTGTAATGGAATTGGGGTTATAATTGAAATGAAATGAGGCCAAAACTTAAATAGCCAGTTTTTTCCTTTTATTTTTATAAAATGATAGAAATGATTTTGAAATTGAATTAAAGGTACTAAATCAGTTAATGACATATAAATATTAATTTAAAAATACTGGAACCAATTTTATAATTATAAAATACTATAAAATCTTAAAGAGGCTAGTATTCCAATTTCATGCAATTTAGTTTTTAAAAATACCAAACGAATTTGTAAAAATATGCAAAAATCGTGTTAGCTATACTTTGATGTAAATATGAGAATAAAAATAAATTACCCACCAAAATGATAGTTTTAGGAATAATTATCGAATTTTATGGCATAAAAAATTGACAATAAGTTTGTTTAAAGAATCATTAAAATGCCAAAACCCTTTGGTGTATATGCTATTTTGAAAGTATTTTGGGTATAAAAGTACATAAAGGAAAAATTAGGTATCAACAGCTACCCCACTTTACCTGAGAAGGATGAAAGAGTTGTCGGGTAAGTATATGATGACCAATTTTGACACGAAGCGGCGATTTGAAAAGGGTTTGACCGAGCTCTGGTTTCTGAGCTGCCCACATATCCCTGGTTTTACAGGAATCAGGACGTATGTAGTTCACGAACCATTGACGGAACATGCCGATGGAGATTTGAAGGACGGATACGATGCTCGGGGGAGGCAAAAGGTATTTTGAAGTTAATAGGCTGCGGGAGCCGGAGTGGAATCGCTCCTGCCGAGACGGCCGTTGCTAGCCGGTGTACCTACAAGTGAGCAACACAGGCGTATATCGTGCATAAACTTAAACGTGATGCAAGTTCCCGTTGGACCATGAATGCTGTCCTCGGACGGTTAGGATGACGTACTTGGACCATGATGTCCTAGGCTATGAGGCACAAAATTAAGGATTCGCAGGCTATGAAATGATGTTCTCAGCTATGATAATGGTGCCTCCAAACCATGATGCATTTGAATAATGATGTGCAAGATATAAAGTGGGGTCCTCAGGCTATGGGCTGGTGTTCTCGGGCTATGAAGATGATGCCTCCAAACGATGACGCCTTTGGACAATTTGGCGATATTTCAGCCCATGAGATGCAAGATTTTGCGATATTTCAGCCGATGCAAAAGCATAAATGGCGATATTCCAGCCGACGGAAATTTAAATGAGACAGGCGATGTTTCAGTCGATGCAAGAAATGTAAATGGCGATATTTCAGCCGACAGAAGTTTGAATAAGATAGGCGATGTTTCAGCCGATGCAAGAAATGTAAATGGTGATATTTCTGCCGGCAGAGAATTTAAATGAGACAGGTGATATTTTAGCCGATGCAAGAAATGTAAATAGCAATATTTCAGCTAGCAGAGAATTTAAATAAAACAGGTGATATTTCAGCCGATTGCAAGATGTAAGTAAAGGTGACGATATTTCAGCCATGCAAGTGGAGGTAGAGCTTAACCTCAGAAGGCAGAAGGTAGCGTTATGCAATGCAGGAAAATGCGGATGGAGACAACGCTTAGTCTCGAAAGGCAGAAAGGTAGCCTTATGCAATGCAGGAAAATGCAGATGGAGACAAAGCTTAGTCTCAGAAGGCAGAAAGGTAGCCTTATGCAGATAATGCAGGATGGAGACAACGCTTAGTCTCGAAAGACAGAAAAGTAGCCTTATGCAGATAATGCAGGATGGAGACAACGCTTAGTCTCGGAAGGCAGGAAGATAACCTTATGCAAATAATGCAGGATGGAGACAACGCTTAGTCTCGAAAGGCAGAAAGGTAGCCTTATGCAGATAATGCAGGATGGAGACAAACGCTTAGTCTCGAAAGGCAGAAAGGTAGCCTTATGCAGATAATGCAGGATGGAGACAATGCTTAGTCTCGGAAGGCAAATAAGTAACCTTATACAGATAATGCAGGATGGAGACAACGCTTAGTCTCAGAAGGCAGGAAGGTAGCCTTATGCAGATAATGCAGGATGGAGACAACGCTTAGTCTCGAAAGGCATAAAGGTAGCCTTATACAAATAATGCAAGATGGAGATAACGCTTAGTCTCGGAAAGCAGAAAGGTAGCCTTATGCAGATAATGCAAGATGGAGACAACGCTTAATCTCGAAAGGTAGAAAGGTAGCCTTATGCAGATAATGTTAATAGTAAGAACAAAAAATTCTTAGCCGATAGCTGATCGTGATATTGCGGCTGCTGGGCCATTATGTGCAGATAGCAAATGCGCATAGGCACAATGGTTCGATGTGGTTGCGCAACACGTTCAGTATCTTTGTGACTTGGGTGCCTGCATCCAAAGAAAATTGTGAGTTTTATAAAGAGGAAAGGTTAGTTCACTCTTCCGTGGCTTCCGACGTCGTGCATCATTGGGGTAGCGTTGCTAAATAGCAATTATCATAGTTATACATGATTTATCAAATATAACGTAACTAGAAAATAGCTTTTTTTAGATGAACCAATGACTGCAATGCGGTTCGAAGCACTGCAACCTTTCTAGCTCCGGAATTTTGAGGGCCCTCCTCAAAATTCTACCCCAGTTTACTGGGCTAGCACTCCTGACGACTGCGCTGAACGAATGCAAGATCGAATTCGGAATTTTAAGGGTCCTCCTCAAAATTCTGCCCCAGTTATTGAGATGACATCCTTGGTGATGAGCGGCTAAAGACCAACTTTGGAATTTTGAGGGTCCTTCTCAAAATTCTGCCCCAGTTTCAATAATAGGGGGAAATGAGATTTTATTAAATTGTGACCAAACCATTAGGGCTGCCTACGTATCCCCTCTTAAACGGGAATCAGGTCAGGCGTAGTTCAAATTACATCATAAATCAATCATAGGTGATTACACATAATATCGTTTCACTGCATCTGAGTTGATTGGCTTTGGCCAGACTTCTCCGTCCATTTCTGCAAGAATAAGGGCTCCACCAGTTAGAACCCGGTGAACCATGTACGGACCTTGCTAGTTGGGAGAGAACTTCCCCTTAGCTTCATCTTGATGTGGGAATATCTTCTTCAACACCAGCTGCCCCGGTGTAAACTTTCTTGGCTTAACTCTCTTGTTGAAGGCTCTAGACATTCTATTCTGATACAACTAACCGTGGCAAACTGCATTCATCTTTTCCCATCTATAAAAGCTCACTGCTCGTAGCGGCCTTTTACCCATTCTGCATCGTCCAACTCTGCTTCTTGTATGATCCTCAAGGAGGGAATTTCTACCTCGGCTGGAATGACCGCCTCTGTACCATAAACTAGCATGTAGGGAGTTGCCCCGATTGATGTGCGGACTGTGGAGCGGTATCCCAGCAAAGCAAATGCTAACTTCTCATGCCATTGTTTGTGACTTTCGAACATCTTCCTTAGTATCTTCTTGATAATCTTGTTGGCCATCTCCACAGCTCCATCCATCTGAGGCCTGTAGGCTGTAGAATTCTTGTGTTTGATTTTGAACATTTCACACATTGGTTTCATCAAGTCGCTGTTGAGATTGGAACCATTGTCAGTGATGATTGATTCTGGAACCCCGAATCGGCAAACAATACGATCACAGACGAAGTCTACCACAACTTTCTTAGTCACTGCTTTGTATGAAGCTGCTTCAACCCATTTAGTAAGATAATCGATTGCCACCATGATAAATCTGTGCCCATTAGATGCGGTAGGCTCGATAGGTCTAATGACATCCATTCCCCAAGCGGCGAACGGCCACGGTGAGCTTGTTGTAGTAAGCTCGTTAGGAGGCACCTTTATCATGTCTGTATGTATCTGACAGCGATGGCATTTGCGAACATATTGGATACAGTTTGTTTCCATAGTCATCCAAAAATAACCTGCTCATAGTATTTTCTTTGCTAAGACAAAACCATTCATGTATGGCCCATAAGGTCCCTACGTACACTTCGTCCAATAGTCTGGTTCCTTCATTTGCTTCGACATACCTTAACAAACCCAAATCGGGAGTCCTCCTATACAGGATTCCCTAACTGTGAAAGAAGTTGTTGGATAATCTCCGGAGTGTGCGCTTTTGAGTGGCGTTGGCAAGTTTTGGGTATTCTCCCGTTGTCAAGTATTCCTTGATGTCGTGGAACCATGGTTTTCCGTTCGCTTCTTCCTCAATGTGAGCATAATAAGCTGACTGATCATAAATCTTTACTGGGATGGGATCAATGAAATTCGTGTCTGGATGCTGGATCATGGATGACAAAGTAGCCAATGTGTCAGCGAACTCGTTCTGGACCCTGGGGACATGCTGAAATTCTGTCTCTGTGAACCTTTTCCTCAATTCCTTTATGTGATGTAAATAGGGAAGTATCTTAGAGTTTTTGGTTGCCCATTCTTCTCGAACTTGATGTATAAGCAGGTCTGAGTCCCCGATCACTAGTAACTCTTGAATGTTCATGTCAACAGCTATCTTGAGTCCAAAGATGCAAGCTTCGAATTCAGCCATGTTGTTTGTGCAAGGGAACTTGAGCTTGGGAAATATCGGGTAATGCCGGCCGATTTCTGATACTAGGGCTGCCCCTATGCCAACTCTTTTAAAATTGGCGGCCCCATCAAAAAACAAACTTCAACCATCATAGGATTCCGCAATATCTTCTCCTACAAAGGACACTTCTTCATCAGGAAAATACATTTTCAAGGGTTTGTATTCTCCGCTGATAGGGTTCTCAGCAAGGTGATCTGCGATGGCTTGACCCTTGATTGCTTTCTGAGTCACATAAACAATGTCGAACTCACTCAAAAAGCTTTGCCACTTGGCGAACTTGCCCGCGGGCATGGCTTCTGGAAAATATGCTTCAGCGGGTCCATCCTGGATATGAGATAAGTGGTGTAGGCACAGAAATAATGCCTCAATTTCTGAGCTACCCAAGTCAGAGCACAGCAGGTGCACTCTAATAATGAGTACCGGGCCTCGTACTGGGTAAACTTCTTACTAAGGTAGTAGATGGCCTGCTCCTTTCTTCCCGTCTCATCATGTTGTCCCAGAACACAATCGAATGCTCCATCCAAAACTGCAAGATAAAGCAATAAGGGCCTTCCTGGCTTTGGCGGAACCAAGGCTGGTGGCGTTGACAAGTACTCCTTGATTCTGTCAAAGGCTTTCTAACAATCGTCAGTCCATTTAGTAGTAGTGTCTTTCTTTAGCATTTTAAAGATGGGTTCACAAATGACTGTGGACTGGGCTATGAACTGCCTGATATAGTTGAGTCTCCCCAGAAAACTCATCACATCCTTCTTGTTCTTTGGTGGTGGCAATTCTTGGATGGCTTTGACCTTTGATAGGTCCAATTCTATTCCTCGACGACTCACGATGAAACCTAGTAGTTTTCCGGCGGGAACCCCGAATGCACACTTGGCGGGATTCAGTTTCAGGTTATACCTTCTCAATCTGTTGAAGAACTTTCTCAGATCTTCCATATGATCAGTGGCTTTCTTGGATTTGACGATGACATCGTCCATATATACCTCGATCTACTTGTGTATCATGTCATGAAAGATAGTAGTCATGGCTCTCATGTAGGTGGCGCCAGCATTCTTCAATCCAAATGGCATTATTTTGTAGAAATACATTCCCCACGGCGTGATGAAAGACGTTTTCTCTACATCCTCCTCATCCATCTATATCTGATGATACCCAGTGAAACAATCAACAAAAGAATGCAACTCATGCTTGGCGCAGTTGTCGATAAGAATGTGTATGTTTGCCAAGGGGAAGTCATCCTTGGGATTGGCTCGATTGAGATCCCGGTAGTTGACACAGATTCTAACCTTCCCGTCCTTCTTTAGTACTGCCACGATGTTGGCTAACCATGTTTGATACTCGACCACTTTGAGAACCTTAGACTTGACTTGCTTAGTAACCTCTTCTTTGATTTTCAAACTCATGTCGGGCTTGAATTTCCTGAGCTTCTGTTTTACTGGCGGACAAGCTGGATATGTTTGCAACTTATTAGCTACAATGGTCGTGCTGAGGCCAGTCATATCATCATATGACCAGGCAAATATGTCCTCATTTTCTTTCAAAAATTCCCTATATTCCTCCTTTTTTGATGGCGACACGTGAACACTGATGCGAGTTTCTTTGACATTCTATGCATCTCCCAAATTAATGACCTCAGTTTCTTCTAGGTTGGACTTTTGTCTGTTCTCAAAATTCCCAACCTCTCTGACGACCTCTTCAGATATTTCATCTTCTTCTGAATCTATGTCCTTTTGTTGCGTTGTTTCGTTGCAAGTCACAATCATTGATTCATCGTCAAGATAAGTAATAGTAATGCTGTATAAAATAGAGTAAATGATAGAGAAAATAATAAGCAAGATATATATGATAAACCGAAATGCTTTGATTAAATTCATAATTTTTTGAAACATCGGAGCTCTTTTCAAAATTAAAGACAATGCGAAAAGAAAATCAACTAGTAAAAATAAAATAAAATGAGATGCATGGTGCTTTTGTTTATACTTGCTACCCTGAAGCCTTTCGGGCCCTGATGGTCCTAATTGACCAATTGCTGAGGCAGTCTCCCATGTTCACAGCTTGTATGGAAGGGCCTTCCTCCCCTCCTCCTCAAAAAGAACACAACAGTCCATATCATCATCCTCTAGGAACAAATTCTTCATGGCTGCCAAGGTTTCATCCTCTTTGGACCCATACATAGTATCTGTGGGCTGGAAGGTTTGATCCAGGCTAGGTATCAAAAACTCCAATTGATAGTAGGGGCCGCGCCATGGTGGCGACCAGTTCTGGAATTCTTTCCAAGTATAATCATACCTTAAGCCAAAGGTAGTGCCATGCTTCTTCAGTTTGATGGGCTTAGTGATCCCCTGAAGGTTTTTACCGAGCCCCTTTCCAGGCTTGTACCCACACCAATTCAAGATGCTTTCAATCTTATTGTCCCACCACTTGTCTTTGTCTATAATGTTGACCCTTTCGATATGGTGGTATGTCTCTCCGCCTATTTTCCTTCTGCCTCCAATCATCGGGATGGTCTGGCAACTATATATAGGGTTACGACCATCACCATGAATGATCACCTCTTGGTGGTTCCATTCAAACTTTACCGCCTGATGCAGGGTCGATGCTACGGCTCCAGGAGCGTGGATCTAGGGGCGTCCTAACAGCAAGTTGTAGGATGCCGGGACGTCTATCACTTGGAAGTCGATGTCGAACCATGTTGGTCCCATTTGCAAGCACATGCTGATCTCTCCAATAGTAGATCTCTGGGATCCATTGAAGGCTTTGATATTGATAGCCCCGTCTCTGATCTCGTGTAGGCCTTTCCCCAAAGTTTTGAGAGTTACAAGCGGATAGATGTTGAGGCTTGATCCCCCATCGATTAGAACCCTAGTGATGAAATAATCTTCGCACTGCACGGTGATGTGCAGTGCCTTGTTGTGGCCCAAGCCTTCCGGCGGCAATTCATCTTCATGGAAGGTTATTTTGTGGCTCTCCAACACTTGCCCCACCATGTTCGCCATCTCGCCCCCGGTTATATTGCTGGGTACGTAGGATTCGCTCAGTATCTTCTTTAAGGCATTCTTGTGAGCATCTGAACTTTGCAGAAGAGCCAGGATAGATATCTGTGCCAGTGTTTTATTCAACTATTCAGTGACCGAGTACTCTTTAGCCTGTATTTTCCTTCAAAGATCATCGGGTCCTGTCTCAATGGGACGTCCCGGGGCTTGCTTGCTAGACTTAGCTAGGTGCTCTGGGGTGTAGACCCTCCCTGTTCTAGTCATTCCTTGTGCGGCAATTGTTTCTCCTGTCTTTGTCTTTCCTTTCCTCCTAGCTTCACCAGTGTAATCCCATGGTATGGCATTTGAGTGGAATGGTGTCATGTCAGTCATTTCCACCGGAATAGGCACCCTTGGTAGTAACACAACAACTTCAAAGGGTGTAGGTGCATTTGGAACTCCAAATCCAACTTCGATTGGCCCGGACACCTTTGCAGAAGGAGGTGCTTCAAATTCAAGAGGCATAGACATACTCACTTCATCGCCCATGAAGGGTTGATTTTGCACAATCTTTGGGTTAAGGGTAACTGCCGACTTCTTTGGTTCATCCCCTTCAGCAATCAAACCTATTGACCCTTTGGGGTCCCAATCATCCTTGATCTCGATCATATGAATGTCTCCACCTTTTTGGTCAGGCAGGGGGTTGTTACGAACATTAGGAGCGGGCTCCTTTGCTATAATGACCTTATTATCGATCAGGGTCAGAATCTTATCTTTTAAAGAACGACACTCGTCAAGGGTGTGTCCTTTCATGCCAGAGTGATACGGCCTTGTTGGGGTTGACCCACTGGGAGGGATTTTCTGGAGCTTTTGCTGGAATAAGAGTGACGTAACCAGCAGCTTTGAGTCTCTTATATGTATTGTCTGGGAGGTTTACGATCAAAATTTGGTCTGGGTCATGGAAAATTTTGACGGGTGGGTGGTGATTGATAGTGGGAGGTTTGAGCGTTATAAGCTTCGTAAACAGGTGCTGGTTGAGAGTATCTGGGTGAGGTGGGTTGATATGTGAGAGGTGGAGAGGACTGGTAAACGGGAGGTGGATAGGAGGGTGCGGGTGCTTGGTAATTTAGGATAGGTTGATATGTAAGTGGAGGTGATGGGTAAGTGTAGTATTTTTGTGGTGATTTGGCTCACTGTGCGATCATCACGGCACTTACATCTTTCTTCTTGGACGCACCACCAGTTTGTAAAGCTTTATTGGTGGCTTGCAATGCTTCAAGATTTGTTACCATACCATTCTTGATGGCCTCTTCGATTCTTTCTCCGAGTTTGACGATATCAGAGAACTTTTGACCCTCGATCAGCATCAACCTTTTGTAATATTGGGGATCCTGAGCCCAGACGAAGAACCTATTCATTTGCTCTTCTTCTAGGGCTGACCTGATCTTTGCAGCTTCTGACCTCCAACGAGTGGCATACTCGCGGAATGTTTCGGTGGGCTTCTTCTTCAAGTTCTATATGTAGAACACATCCGATGCGTTCTCTATATTGAATCGGAATCTATCCATGAAGTCCGATGCCATAGCTACCAAACTCGTCCATTTCCTGGGGTCCTGACTGATATACCAGGATAGCGCATGTCCCTTCAAGCTCCTCATGAAGAGCTTCATGCAGATTTTCTCGTCTCTTCCAACCCCAACTAACTTGTCGCAATAGGTCCTCAGGTGGACTCTAGGATCTCCGGTTCCATCGAACATTTCGAACTTGGTAGGTTTGTACCCCTTCGGAAGTTCCACATCTGGCTGAATGCATAACTCTTCATAGTTCAGCCCCTCAATGCCTTTGCTACCTTCGACACCCTGGACCCACCTAGTTAATTTCTTGAGTTCTGTCTCTAAGTTCCTGATGAGGGAGTCCTTGTCATCAGACTCAAGTGCATTTGAGATGGGTTGGGCGTAGTGGGGCACAGTATCCACGTAAATAGGAGTGTTGTGGAGATGGTCATTTGTGGTGTTCAGTGGCTCGGGGATGAGTAATGGAGTGTTGTTGCATGTGTTGCAGGTTTGGACGTGAGTAGGTTGTATTTGTGGTTGCGTGGTGTTTTGTGGAGGTGCGGGATTCTGGATGTTGACATCAGGAGCAGCAAGAGAGAATGATTGGCTTGCCAAGTTTCGAACTTGGTCCAACTCTTCCTGGAATTTCAGCAATTTTTGTTCAAGATGAGCAGCAGTTCCCTTAGCAATTGGGGTACCCCGAGAAGTTTCCTCCCTCTCAATCTCCTTTCTAGAACTTGTGTTTTCCATTTTTCCTTTATTCTTGTTCCGGACAGGACTCGGAGGAGGAGGAGGTGGAGGGCCTTTGGATCTTGTGGAATATGAAGATGGTGCCAGAATGCATGAACTAACCTTTGGGGAGGGGAATAAAAATAAAAGAAAAACAAAAAAAGTAACAAGTTAGTGTGGGTTCTAAGGGAAAAGTATTGCAGTATTTAAACACATTGTGCGAGAATATAAATTGCGTTCTAACTTTGGTGCCTCGCTGTGCCCGAGGTAGGCCTAGCGACAAATAATTTTGGAGAACTTATAATGCTAAATGCTTCATTTTGTTGATAAAAATAAGACGAATCCAAATGACTCTAAATAACAGAAAGTAAATGTCACTAGTGGCCATTGGCCTTATTATATCATTAAAGCAAAATAAAGGACGCCTAACTACTTGGTTTCAGAAGGACCTTCCCCAGATTTTGGCATCCTTATTTCCCTCGAACAGCTCCACCAACTCGCGTAGTCCCAGCAGTAAGTAGGCTCGGGCCAGGTGTTCGCCTTCATTTCCTTCAGCGTTTTGGCAGTCTTTGATCCTCTTGATGAAATTTTCTTCCAGCTCTACTAGACCCCGCTTCAAATACCCTAACCGGTTATTGGTGCCGACAGCCATTTCTTTCCACTCCTCGATCAATTTCTGATGGGCTTCTTGTATTTCCCGATGCTCACTTTCACACTCTCGAATTCTCTTGCGCAGTTGATTATACCTAACCCGTGCTTCAGCATGCTCGTCAATAATTCTGTGATCCCGAATGGATCTTGGCTGACCCATGCCATTGTCTTCTAACCAACCCAAATGATGAGGCACATAACCGGCGTGGTACCTATCTGGATCAATAGATTCTTTCCCCAAAAAGATTTTGCAATGCCACAAATGTTGAGCTTGGCACCTGTGAGGGCTATCATCGTCTTGGAAATCATCCCTGAGGTGACTTGTTTTATCAACCCTCGTTATGATTTGTTTTCTCCCAGCTTGTCCCATGACTCGGAGAAGAACGTAAGGATAAGTTCCCCTCAAGACAATCAGTATGAGAAATGGTGCATCTCGGGATCGAACGATGAACTCATCCGTGGGGAACCACTCAAACATCCACTGTACCTGGTCTTCTTTTAGGTTTTTGAACAATTCTACCCACCCTCTGGCGTCCTCTGGCTAAGGGAACATCTTTGGCATATAATTCATACGCCTCGGCTGGTGGAAGGCGATATGATCATCCCAATCTCTGCGTAGGATCTCCTGTCAGTATTCTCCTTTCTGGAGGTGTTCCAAGAGCCAAAGCTGAAGCAATAAGTTGCAACCCTCAAAATGACTACCTTGTTTTTGACACTTGTTCAAGGCACGGTATATCTCGGCGACGATCATGGGCACTATGCTAAAAGTCTGCCCACTAATTCCTTCCATCAGAGTTTTGGTTACCATGGCTAGTCTGGTGTGGATCCTAGCCTTCTTCATAGGGAACACGATCATTCCCAAAAAGCAAAACATGAAGACAAAAAACCCTTCTATGGACGTGCCCCAATGAGGTGATAGCAAATTCGTCTGAATAGGTGCGGTATGACTTGCTATAGCTGTACCTCTCATATAGATAGTCAAACGGGATGTAGGAGTCTTTCAAACAGGTTAAATCTGGGTTTTTCTTTAATCCCATCATCTTAAGAAAACCCCTTCTTTTGTGATTTTCTGGCATGAGCAAACCCGGAGTCTCCCAAGGAATCCCAGCTAGACCCCCTATTTCTTCAAGTTAAGGAGTCATTTCTAGGTCACCAAAGCGGAACACAGATTTGTCGCTATCCCAGAACAATGTTGAAGCCTCTATAATTCTGTTGTTGGGCTGAATCTCTGGGAGAGAAGGAAGATTCCCTAGGTACTTGCGGACGAGTGTTTGATCACTTGAGTGGAGGTCATTCTACCAATTCAGCAGCCTTGGATGAATGTTGGTTACCATGCCAAATCTGGGGATCTCGTGCCTCATTTGTTGCAAAACAGAGTGTTAGGCCCTTACCCCCACCAGCCTCGACTATTTAAATCAATAATTTGCATAGCAAAGCACTTAACTTCTCCAAATAAATGCACAGAACGTGAAGGCGTCTGTTTGGGTTTCAAGGAAACCCGGTGGACTTTGGACAAGGCTATCTTAATGAGTCATTATGTGGACAACATAACTGACTCAACTAGTTTTTACCATGATGCATGTATGGTTTAACGGAGTAAGGTTTCTATTTTGAAGTGCTAGACCGGTACCCTTGAGTGGACAACTCAAGAGGGAAAGGCACGGAACCGTCGACTACACCATTGATCAATTGGTTTTACTGCAAATACGCCTTTGCCAAATTTAAAGGGGGTGATAGTATTAGAAGTGCGCAACCACTCATTATAAGCGTTGCTATAGTATTTTGTTTGGCATGAGTGGAATATGATATTGAAGATGCAATTTACAAGGATTAAACAAATTGACATGTATTTTCACGTTCATACAATAAAGTTTCAGAAATTACAACTGTGTTGATGGAAAAGCAATAAATAAAGGTAATTAAAGAAAAAGAAACAAAAGAAACAGGTTAGTTTCAAAATAAAGACATTAAGTAAAAGCGATAAAAGAAAGCAATAAAGTCACGTATAGCATGCAATGGTAAAAGCCTAAAGAAATTCCCAGCAGAGTCTCCATGCTGTCGACGCCCCCTTTTTCTAAAGCGAAATCGGGTATACGACATTCGGGAAGACAACTCTTTTCCTACTTTGGGAATTGGGGTTTTTGAGATTTTGGAGAGTCGCCACCTAATGGTTATAGTGCATTAGGACACTTTAAGAAGAATTAAAGATGAAAACAAGAATCAGGTAAGGGCTTGAAATTATCCTGAGGGGAAGGTATTAGGCACCCCTCAAGATCCACTAGTGTGGTTCCCAGACATGCTACAATTGTGACTTTAAATGCAAGCAAATAGGTAAATAAGAAAGCATTGCAAATACTGGAAAACTGTTACAAATAAAAAATTTAAAGATGTTGAAATTTAGAAGATAACAGCTTTGAAATTTAAGAAGAGATACGCAATGAGGAGAGAGATCAAATAATGATGTAAATAACTTAGGGAAATAAACAGAAGCGGAGGTTTGAAAAAGGTTTTGGGTAACTTTTGAAAAATCTGAAAATTACAAACTAATAAAGAGGGAGGGGATCCTAGGTTCATACATTAAATGGATCATTCGCACAACACCGGTACCTGATTGTACGCATAGTGTTATCGTGTAATCATCATCTCCATGTCTACCCCTTCCACCCTGTTAAGGTATTAAAGCGTTGAATGGTATCGTTTACTTACCGCATGCTACTACCCGTCCCAATCCTATCAGTCCCGGGGGTATTAGGACTTCTAATCCTAAAAGGGAAAGAAAGGGATGGATGCCTTTATGGAGCTTAAAGGATAAAATTCTACTCGACATTCAAAACAAGTAGCAAGTAAGAGGGGAGAACAAACAATCATACAAGGCTCAAATTAACCCCAGAAATCAAACAATCATTTAGTTTAGCATGCCTTAACAAATACTGGTTTGGTCTTAGATTAAATTTAAGCAGCGAACGGACTGGTTCAACACATGTGTTTTAGGCAGAAAGTCTGCATTAGGCAACTCGGATACAGTTATCAGGTATTAAGGTATTTAACGCGAGTTATTTAGAAAAGTACTGATTTCAGAAGATAGACTAATGCAGAAGAGTTTTTGAAAGAGAGAACAGACTGCAGACTTAGCTTGGAAATGAGTTTTAAAGAAAATCAGCGGACTGTCCGGTTATAAACACAGAAATAATTGTAAAGAATTTCGGAGAAAAGACAGAACTATCTGTGGCAAGAGTAAGCTGCAGAACTATTTTAAAAGACGAGTTCAGGAAGACTAGAATTTGGTTGGAAAACGCTTAAACAGAATATTAGAAAAGAAAACCATTTCAGAAAAGATGCAGATTTTAAGAACTCAACTTTTAGGACAAATGTACACTGATTCGAGAGAGTTTTATCAAAAAGATTAAGGCTTTTGAAAACGTTATTGAATTAAGGCGCTAAGGACCAGTTAACAGATCATTATCAGATGAACTTGATGCGAAATCTTATAGGCATGGTATCTACATTTGATTTTTCAGAACCTGTTAAAGAATTTATGAAGAGATGACTGTTTTTAATTAATCCTACAATTTGCCAAATGAATATGCATTCCCTATAGATATGTTATCTATACATGAATTCTCAGAAAAAGCTTAGAATTCCTATAGTCAGGATCTCTACATGCGTTAGTTACAGGATATGAGCGTCAAATCCTATATGTATGCTTTCTACGTGATTTGCAGTTAAACATTAAACCCTATAGGCAGGATTTCTAGGTGACTTGCAGCATAATTAAACGTTAAACCCTATAGGCAGGATTTCTAGGTGACTTGCAGCATAATTAAACGTTAAACCCTATAGGCATGGTATCTATGTGATTGAATCAGAGATGTTAAACAGACCTATAGGCAGAATTTCTAGAAAAAGAGAGTCCTAAAGCATGATATCTACCCTTAATGATGCAAGAAAGTAAAACCCATCCCACACCCTTTTACAATATTTCCCCGAGTTTTTATACAAATTATTATAGGCCAGAAAATAGCTGATAAAAATACATCAAAAGCCAGCAGCTAGATCCAAGTGGCCTAATTCAATCCTAATGTCCAATAACATGTGTTTAACCAACTCCGGGATCCAAATTTCCAAAGCCTTCTCATTACCCAGGGTGTTTCATAGTTCCAAGGAATTGCAGGGATCCCCGGCATTGCTTACACCCCAGATACCATTAGAACTAGAATAGTGTAGTATGGAAGAGCCAGCTCTCAGGCATCCAAGTTCAGAGGGAGCTCAGGGGTCCCAAAGCATGGCATGCAAGAGAGGGGCAAACCTTATAGCTAGGAATAGGTGCAAAGTGAAAGGGGATTAGGGAGCCATGATAGGTGGTGGTCATACCTAGCCATAAGTTAGGCTGGCACACCTCTGACCACTTGTTTAGTCAAAAAAATTTGGAGCAGACCCTTGCAGGTCAAACCAAAGTCTGGATAGTGATTAGGACACTATCATACCCAAGTCCAAGGCTCAAGCACATAAAAAGGGGGAAAGGGAGTGGGAATTGATTGAGTTAGGGATTCAAAGAACCCAGTTCAAGACCATAGGCAAAAATATTGGAGTGTTGCTATGCCCTGAACCATAACTCACATACAAAAGGGTAAAAGGGCAAAAGGGATTCACAGAATATCAAATTCATGACAAACAATCGATTGCCTGCAAAACTTAAATACTGAAATATAAAGGAGAGGAAACATGTGGCCATAAACTAAAACAAATATCAACTAAAGGGAATAGGCAGAATTAAACACATTGTTGTTGAGCCATGTAAACTAACTGAAACATACCAGTAGAGAAGCAAAAGAAGTGCAGAAGAAAATAAAGACAGTCCACAACAGCACAAGTATCAAAGAGAGAATTTTAAAATGAAATTGAATTGTGAACTCAAATGGTGTTCTGTGTTCGTCTATTTGAAAGAGAAGAGAGTAGGTATTTATAGCTTTTAAAATGTGTAGGGAAATAAAGTAAGAAAATAATCAAAGTCTGATTTTCAATCAACCATATAAGACTCCCTTTAACTAAGGGATTCAAATTCAAACGAGTAAAACAATTAAAGGAAGGGATTTGAAAGAATATTTTCCCAGCAGCATAATAAAGGGTAAGTACATAGAATCTATTTAAGGAAACAATCCTAACAGTACACGGTTTGTAAAAAAAGAAAAGGGAATCAATCAGTAAAACCCAAATTACTTGCTTGCTCGAATGAATCAGGTTGAGAAAAAGGGTAAAGAAAGGTTCACTTAGGGAAAATCAAAAACACCATCAAAGGGATTCAGAATCAATTAGTAGTTGGCAAAACAAAATCTTTTTGAAAGAAGAGTGTCATATATAAAGTACACAAACATGTGAATCCAGAAGAGACTGTCAAGCTATGTAAAAGAGAGAGGAGTTCAGAACCATAAGAACTCAGGATCATAAGCAAAGAGATACAAGTTCAATTTGCAGACTCATAGTGAGTCTAAGAGTCCAGGGTCCCAAAGTGGAGCCTTGACTCGAACACAAGGAATCAAAATCATCAAAGTAAACCCCCAAATCCCAGGGTTTCAAAACATGGAAGTGAGAAAGCAAGCCATTTGCTTTAAAGACCCAACAAGGCAGATATGATAGCATGTTAAAAGACAAAGGAAGAAAAATCATGAAGAACACATTTTGAGAAAACTCGAAACCTAAAAAAGTTCAGAAGAAGGAGATAATACAGACGTAAATACAAGTAGATGAAGCATGTAAAAACTTGAATAGAGTCCAGTAAAAAAAATCAAATAAATTAACAGTAAACACACATAGTAAAGAGTAGAGAAAATATAGCAAAGTTTAACAGAAATAACATGCATAGTAGAAAAGAAGAGGTAGAAGACAATACATGCGTAATAAAGAAATCACATGAGCAGGATATGAACAAACACACATAAAGCAAAGAATAAGAAATATTAGAAAGATTTTCCCCAAAAAATCCCTTCAGAAACCCTAAAATTGAAAAGAAACGATTTTGAAAAGAAACTTTTGGGGAAAACACCTTCGATGGCAAGAAAAGCATAGATAACACATAGATCTAGACAAATAATGATGAAAGAACCTTGAATAGGCTAGGGTTTCTGAAAACCCTAAAGGACGAGAAAGGATTGGAAGTCACGAGATTAGATCTGAGTCGATAAGGTCGGAACCAGGCTCAAGAGGCGAAGATACGCCGGAGCAGGGCCGGAAATGGCCGAAAATCTTGAATCGATGAAGGTCTGGGTGAAGATCCTCGAAGACTGGCCTTCGAATCTTCAGGCACCAGGTATGTGAGAGCAGTAGATGATGGGTAGAGGTCATCCATGGTTAGATTAACCATGGATTCAGGTGGATTTGAGGTCAAAAAGAGGTAGGCGGCTGTTAGTGTTTCATGTGGGTGAGAGCGTTTGAGAGAAACGAGGGATTAGAGGCGACGTCTTTGAGAGAAATGGGCAGGGTTTGGGGGTAGTTTGGAATTAAAAAGGAAAGGGGGAACGATGGTCGTTGATCTAAATGATCAATGGCCAGGATTAAAAGGGTTTTGGGTCTGGTCGGTTGAATGGGTATTGGGTTAGGTTAAATGGGATTGGGCTGGTCCGATTTTGGGTTTCAAATTGGGTTGATTTTTAGGATAAAATTGTAATGGAATTGGGGTTATAATTAAAATGAAATGAGGCCAAAACTTAAATAGCCAGTTTTTTCCTTTTATTTTTATAAAATGATAGAAATAATTTTGAAATAATATTAATGGTTCTGAATTAGTTAATGACATATAAATATTAATTTAAAAATACTGGAACCAATTTTATAATTATAAAATACTATAAAATCTTAAAGAGGATAGTATTGCAATTTCATGCAATTTAATTTTTTAAAATACCAAACGAATTTGTAAAAATATGAAAAAATTATGTTAGCTATACTTTGATGTAAATATGAGAATAAAAATAAATTACCCACCAAAATGATAGTTTTAGGAATAATTATCGTATTTTATTGTATAAAAAATAGGCAATAAGTTGGTTAAAAAAATCATTAAAATGCCAAAACCCTTTGTTGTATATGCTATTTTGAAAGTATTTTGGGTATAAACGTACATAAGGGAAAAATTGGGTATCAACAGTGACGAGAATCCGTGCATAGCAACTATTATGCTAAGTCCGGGTAGTTTAGGACCCATAAGCATGCTTTACGTGATATTTTAGTACAGTTTGATTAACTTGGATTCATATGAACTCTTTTGATTGAGAATAATGAGACTAGAGAATGACCCTTATCCTGTTGGTCCTTTAAGAGAGAATGATTGGCATTTCTATGTATGGTTACTCCTCATGTATATATTGATTGTTGTTGTTGCTTGTCAATGACCTTATTTATGTTTGATCGCATCGCACGGGTGATTCACGAGCGGGGTAGTAGATGCATGGTTCGAGCCATTCGACCCTTGGCAGAGCAAAATTTACTTTTATGTTGGATCGGGCCGTACGTTCCTCGGTGATTATCTGTGCATGATTTATTTGGCATTCTACTGTGGGTTAAACTTCATAATTGTTTAAATATATAAATGGACGCTCATGATGAAAATCTCAAGGAAGAATTGTTGCTTTATACTTACTAATCCTTACGGTTTGAGTTATTTCTGCTTATTATAAATTCTCCTCACCTTTCATGACCTTGGTAAGTATCGAGTCGACCTCTCGTCTCTACTTCTTCGAGATTATACGGGATACTTACTGGGTACATATTGTTTATGTACTCATGCTACACTTCTGTACTTAATTGTACAGGATCTGAGGCACGTGGATCTGGTTATCATTCTGGTGCGCACCCGTGAGCGAACTTGGGACTTCTACGGTGAGCTGCTTTTCCTCCACGCCGACCCGTAGCCGAAGAAGTCTTTCCTTTGTATTTTTATTTTTCTTTCCATCCTGATTCAGACACTAGGATAGTATGATATTCTTTTGGGTGTATATTCTACTAGCTGCCGGTAGCTTGTGACACCAGGTTCTGGCACACACTTTGGTACACATTTATTTTTGGGTTGTATAATTATGTTATTTACGGTATTTTGCTCTTCTGGATTAATTCCAAATTAAGTATCTATTTCACTCATTTCTGATTAAAAGCAACATAAGAATTTAGTAACGTTTTCCGCACTTGGCTTGTCTGACAATGGTGTTGGGCGCCTTCATGACCTATTATGGAAATGGGTCGTGATAATAATAATCCTAAAATTTATAATACCTTGTTGATGTCCTTTCCCAATTCCATATTTTCTTGACTTTGCAGATGGAAATCTGGACTTTCCCTTGGAGTCCAAGAACAATCGTGAGAAATGATTGAGGAAAGGCAAAAGGCGGTTAGGTTTTTGAGACAAAAGAATAAAAGTGAGGTTTTTTAAGAGTTCCTGATTTATTTTTCGGTAATAATCTTAAAATTTCCTTAATATCTGTCTATCAAACTAAAGTTACAAATGCGGTAAAATTTCTATTTTTAGTTCTAAGCGTCACTAAATTCTTCTTTATTGTGATTTAAAATCAAAAGTCTGTCGTTATTGTATTTTACACTATTCCATCATCATCGTTAAATTAATATATTTTAAACCACTTTTTTATCGACATTTACAATCACTAATTAAATATAAAGAAAGACTTATTTCTTCTATAAAGAATGATTTAACAATTAAAAAAAGTAATAAAATTTCCAACATTAGATGTAAATATTGGCAGTATCGACTAATAATATGACATTTAAAATAACAGTCATATTTTTTTTGACATTTTGTGCCAAATGTCGTTGTTTTTACGATATTTTATATCAAGTGTCATTATTGTTACAATATTTTTGTATCAAATGTCATTGTTTTTACGATATTTTGTATCAAATATCGTTGTTTTTATGCCATTATTTCGTAAATGTCATGAAATACTTTTTTCGCCGATATTTATTTCAAATGTCACAAAATAAATGTCGTCATATTCTCACTTTTTTGTAGTGCATGTCAATGAAAATATATATAAGGGTATCATTATATCTCTTCTTTAACTGACTGCTAGCAGACTTGATATTGTCTTCAGTAGTGGATTGTGTGCTAGGTTTCAACCAAGCTCAAGAGAATCTCATTTGAAGATTGCAAGAGATACATTTCCTGTGTCTCAAATCAAACACTAACACTCTGTATATTATTAAAATTCTAGACTTATATCCTTATAGTATGCTAGTCTTAGAATACGCGCGGTGCGCGTATGCCTAGTCTCGATATTAGAATTTGTGTTTAAGTTATAAAATAAAATTAAAAAAAAAAATTACGTTTGAAAATGATCAATTATTAGTTTTATTTAGTTATTCAATAAAGGTTGAAACTTTATCCCATAAAAGTACTAAATTATCTCAATCAATATGTAACTTAAAATTAATTCCAATTTTATAATTCAATTTAAGTTTCACAAGTTGCCCTATTTCTTTTAAGTTTCAACAAGAACACATAACTTTTGAAGAATTAAAGTTTTTAAAGTAAAGCTATTTTTAAAGAACTTTGATTCTGTAAAAGATTTAATATCACAATGAAAAACTAAATTTGATCCTCTTTTTGATATTTCTTCGGCAATAGTCTTGAATCATGTATGAACTCGAAGTAGTAAAATCATTAGTCACATAGCTATCGGAAAATAAGCGAAATATTTTATTCACATTCTGTTATAAATCAGAGTACGTGGATAATTCGCCTTCCATTATCCTATTAATTGAATAATGAAGATTTTAAAAATAAATTATAAGTTTTACATAGTTTAAACAAAGAAGGAATTTATATAAAGCAAAATCTTAATTGATTTTAGCATATTAAATATTATTACTTCTTACTTAGTTCAAATAATTAAAAAACCAATCACTAAAATTTTGGTTAATAATAAATTCTTATAATTTTAAGAAAAATAATTTTTTGTCTAATATAAAATATATTATAAGCTGTTAAAAACGGAGAAAAAAGTCCGAGAGCATAAAAAATAGTAGAAGAAATAATTTGACAAAAAATTGAAGCATACACTCTAATGCAAAAGGGTGACTATGCAATCAAGATTCACAATCAAGAACATCAAAATAAAGATATATGGGTTGAATACATGCATGCAAAATTCAAGCAATAATGTGTTAAAGTAAAATTCAACTACTAATACAAATATATGCGCAATATTCAACTACTAATATTAAATAATAATAAAATAAAAAACTTACTCAAGAAAAGAGAATCTGGGAACCTTAATTTCGTAGTTGCTACTTCAACAAGACAAAGTTTCATAATGATGAAAAGGTGTAATTATAACTTCTTTTATAGAAGTACTTGTGTATATAATTGTTTAAAAATTTATTCAACAGACTCTCATAAATGAAATTTAGAAAGAGCTTGTTTTTGTCTAATATATTTTATAAAAAATTAGTGTCATACATTTGTACCAAAGCTTTCCTAGTATGTATATGTGAAATGTGAATTCATTAAAATTTTGTTTACTAAAAAAACTTTCCAAGAGTGAAAATTTTAATACTTCTACATTTGAATATAGTTGAAAGTTTCGAAAGTATCATAGTGTATGTGAATTAGAGAAAATTTTATTAACTAAAAAGAACCTAAACCTTCCCATTGTGTGCGAATTAAATAAAATTTTATTAACTAAAAAAAGACCCTCCTAACGTTAAAAGGAAAGTTTTAATAATACTCCTAAATATTAATGGAGTTGGACAGAAAATTTCCTATTATGTCGTGACCGATAATCTTTCCTACAATATGTGCTAGAAATTCTAGAACAAAAAAGAATTGAAGATCCATATTATAAATATTAAAGGAGTAATTAAATGACAATTTCTATATAGGAGGAAATTAATTAAATAATTATTCCTAAAGAGTAGGGAATATTTAAATGAGTATTCTTAATTATTAAGAAAATAGTAAAATGACTATTTTGTCAAAGTTTGAATTCTATTTTAAAAGGATAAAAAAAGCGAACGATATTTCGCTAAAGGCATTCATGCTTTTAATATAATATAGATATAGATTTAGTTAGACCTCATACGGGTGTGGGGATGTGCACAGATAGCCACTAACGGCTCATGTCTTTATTTTAAAGCCAGCGTTTTAAATGTCTTTAGTTTTTAGCCACTGGTTTAATAAACTTTAATTGGCCGGACGAAAATACCCTTATGTTCATGTCCTTAACTTCAAGACTTCAGGACTACATGTCCTTAACTTTTGAATTTAAAACTCTAAGTTTAGGACTTCGGGACTACATGTCCTTAACTTTGAACTTGGAACTCTAAGTTCAAGACTTCAAGGTTACATGTCCTTAACTTTTGAACTTGGAACTCAAATTTCAAGACCAAGCGTCCTTAACTTTTGAACTTGTAAGTCAAAGTTAAGGACCTATTGTCCTTAACTTTTGAACTTGTAATTGTAAGTTAAGTACTGCTTGTCCTTAACTTTTGAACGTGTAA
>MU677212.1:98698-137133 GCA_026770625.1 Nicotiana glauca | reverse complement strand
AACGTTTAAACTACTTCTGTAATTAATGTACCCTGTATATACTTACGTGTTAAACATGGAAATAAATGTTTAAACTACTTCTGTAATTAATGCAGTTAAAAGTGTAAGGGGGATTTTGATGTTATAACTTGGTGGTTGGTTTTATGTGGGAATGAGAGAGTAGGGGCGATGTGCACAGTAAAGCAACGTGAAAGAGAGGAAGAAAGGGTAAAATTATCTTTTTTCTATTAGTAGTGGCTATTTTTGCTGAGCATTATAATTAGTGGATAAAAATTAAAAACACCCTTAATTAGTGGCTACTACACGCCATTTTTACTACGGGTGTAAGTATATGGTTTTTTACAATATAGGGAGCATAAGCGCTTGAATTTAATACAGAAGAGGTGTATCCAAAATTCAGATTGAACCATTATTCTCAAACCTGCCTTAAATGCTTGGTAAGACGCGGTTAAGTATTTACTCGATCCAACATCTGGCCAGTCAAAACTATCCTTGGACATATTATAAGGGTATTTAGTGTAATTAATCTTAATCATAATTAAAGAACTTAAAAGCATCAATAGCACGAAACAGATGGAGCAAGATATTAATCATTCAACACCTAATTCATGGCATCAGCCGCTGGTCTTCAAGAAGTCTATTTAGGGCTCTATTTTCCACATTAATGGAAATATCTGCCCACCGACTGCTATCCATTATCTCCTTACCATAAACTAGTCCTTCCACTGTCTATTTCTATTAAAGCTTCTGTGGGTCATTATTTCTGAGTACAATTCTCAGATACATTATTGCAGTAACCAGAAGTTTTTATTTCAGTGAAGAATTATCTTGAAAAAAAATAAAAAATACTTGGATGGTCTTTTATTTTTAGTATATAAGTGACCTACCTTGGATCATGAAGTATGGGATGAAAATGACACTGAAAGTGTCCACCCCAACATCTGGAAAAAGGATAACCATGTGCTGATTCAATTGGGCACCCATCCCAATTATGTAGGTCCCTATATATCGCTCTTTGCCTTTCAATAAACAAATCCATGACTAAAATAGAGCTAATTAAACTTATATTCATCTGTTTCAATTTATGTGAACCTGTTTAATTGGGCACAAAATTTAAGAAAAAAATAAAGACTTTTGGAATTTGTGGTCTTAAACAAGTTCAAATTGGGCCCAGGATATTTGTGTAGTTATAAAAGCTTCTCATTAAGGGTAGAGTAGTAAGTTTAAGCTAAATTATTACCAAATTTCGAAAGGGTTCATTCTTTTTGGAACAGACTAAAAAGGAAATAGGTTCACATAAACTGGAACGGAGGGAGTATACATAACATTATATATTTTTTATACTATCTTTTGTAATTTATCTATTGAATTTTCTAAGTTATTTAGTTATACCAGTTATATACTACATCCGTTTCAATTTAAATGAGATTGTTTGATTCGGTATGGAGTTTAATACTCTCTCTGTTCCAGTTTATGTGAACCTATTTCCTTTTTGGTCCATTCCAAAAAGAATGAATCTTTTCTAAATTTGGTAACAATTTAGCTTAAACTTACAACTCTACCCTTAATGAGAAGCTTTAATAATCACACAAATACTATGGGCCCTATTTGGCCTTGTTTAGGACCACAAATTCCAAAAGTCTTTATTTTTTTCTTAAACTTCATGTCCAGTCAAACAGATTCACATAAATTGGAACAAAGGGAGTAAAAAACGAATAACCTTTGAAACGTTTGGTCATAAAAGTTTAATGGGTAAAAGTTTTGTGAGTCACGATGTTTGTATGGTCATAAAAATTTCACATTAAAGATAAAATGGGTAAAATGAACAATTTAAAGTTGATTTATTTTCAATTACAGAAATGTGATATTCTTTCTGAAACAGATTAATAAAGAAATATGTTATCTAAATGGCGAAATACATAAAGCGCACCTCCAAGTTGTCCACAACGGTCAATTGAACACCTTAACTTGCTATATGACCAGTTAGACACCTCTACTTGGTAGAAGTATATTCTCTTAAACCCCTTCTGCTGACATGGCACATTTTGTGTGTTACACCTACATCTAAGCGCGTGGAAGATCTTGAAAATTAGGTTTATCTTTTTTTTTCCCCCCATAATTCAATGTGGACCCCACCATCTCCTCCAATTTCCTCCATCTTCTCCGTTGCCCCAATTATCTTCTCCCTTAGAGAAGGAAGCAACATCACCGGAAATTTTTTGGCCGAAAAAGTGAGTACTTGACGGAAAATTTTCTGCAATCTTTCTTCTTTCATATTGTTCCCAATTATCTTCCTCATCTTCACCCTCCATGACAGGAAAAAATACAAAAATTTCCTTCACTATCCGCCATTAAACAAATCCAAAACCAATGTATAAAAAGGAAGCTACAAACCAGAATTCTGTAACGAGAAGCACTCATCTAAAGCAAACAAAAAATATTCAAAAAATTCACAACCACACCCTATTCGGAAAGTATCAATAGCAGACCAAGAAGTGAAGTGTTTGATTGATACCCATATTGAATTGTTGGATCAAACATGTTCTCCTCATCAAGGCAAAGAGATTGGTATCAAGTTTGCTCCATTTGGACTACTGGAACTCCACCTGCAGGTCATCGGAAAAGACGATTTCCATGGTGGAATTGTCTGAAATTTGGTGGGGAGGTGGAACTTGGTGGAATTATTTAAAATTGTATCACCAGCGATTTGCAGACAATTTGATGGAGAATAATCTCCACTGTTTGAATTTTATATTTTGACCCAAAAATGGAAGTAACACGTCTCTGTTTCTTCAAATTTTGTCCATTTTTTCTTTTCTTTTTTTTAAAATGGCAAAATTACACGTGTCATTTTTTGATTTGTCTAATTGACAAGTCATGAGTAATTGCAATTCATGCATATGATCAGTTATACTCGGGTGTTTACTTGACCTACTTAATAGCTACTTGATGTGTTAAAATGAAAAATGGCTCGGTTGAGATGTTCAACTGACCGTCGTGGACAACTTGGAGGGACGCTTTATGTATTTCGCCTATCTAAATCGAAATTGGGGAAATACTATTAAAGGATAAATTTAACTTTGATGTATAAAAGAACTAAATTAACAATGCACAAAATTTAATCATAGCCTGAGGCTAATACCTTACCCCTCTCCAAGCAACACAACCTAGTGGGGTAGCACTTACTTCCAATCTTGAGTAGAGTATTTAACAAGGATTTTGCATGTTCATTGACCTTTTTTTCACATGGCTTTTCATAGAATAACTGTAGCCATCAGTCAGGAGTATATAAATAAATTGAAGTTACCAAATTATCCTGATCTGAACCCCTAATAATGGGTGCATTTTGAAAAGGGTAAAAGCTGGTGACGGGAAAGAAAGATCCACCAATGGGTAAAGAATATATTCCATAAGCTCCCCACAAGTTTGCAACTTGGCTTCAATAGGGAGTTTCCGTGCTGTTTCTTTCCCTCATATGACCTATATTCTTCCAGAAAAAAAAAAAGAAAAAAGAAGAAGAGAGAATCAAGACAATAACTTGATCTTGTTAGTACTTTTATAAGTGGTAAATACAGCAAAGCATAGAGGATATAATGCAACAGTTAAGTACACCTAGACATATACATTGAATTCTTGCTTCAATTAAAAGGACCAAATTGGTACTGAAAGCTGCTGATCATTCATTGAAGAAGATAGAGACATATCAAGAGAGAAGTTCAAAATATACATTTCAGTGGTTGCTTTCTATCAATCCATCTACCAAGATATCTCTCTTCTTTTGCTCCTTTGATGATGCATTGCTAGTTTAGAAGATTGTGAAAAGGATGGGGAAAACAGGTAGGTGGATAAAGAGTTTCTTGACAGGGAAAAAAGATAAAGAGAAAGACAAATTAGAAGGAGAGAAGAACCCAAGTAATCATCATCAAATCTCTACTACTAGCAATGAGCAACCGACAACACCAATTTCAGTCCCTTCAACAACTCCTAAAGAAAAGAAGAGGTGGAGTTTCAGGAGGTCATCAGCCACTCCACCAGGACACAGGGATTTGAATGCCACTGATATCATCTCCACCACCCCACCACCACCATTAAAACAAGAATTGCTTGATTCAGAAAACGACCATAAGAAACATGCCTTGGCTGTGGCTGCTGCCACGGCAGCAGCTGCTGACGCAGCTGCAGCCGCTGCCAAGGCAGCAGCAGCGGCGATCCAACTCACTGCTGCTGCTAGAGCCTCTGCACTCGAGGAGCCTGCAGCTGTCAAAATTCAGTCTGTTTTCCGCGGTTATTTGGTAAAACCAATTCTCTAACCACTTAAAAAATTTCCAATTAATCATGAGAATTCTTTCTGATCTAACTACCAAGATTAGACTTTTATGGAACTGTTCCATTGGTAATTCTATGCAGGCAAGAAAAGCGCTGAATGCACTAAAAGGACTAGTGAAGTTGCAGGCTTTGGTGAGAGGACATTTGGTGAGGAAACAGGCCGCTGCCACTCTTAGATGTATGCAAGCATTGGTGACTGTTCAAGCTAGAGCTCGAGCCCAAAGATTAAGAATGGCTGAAGATGAAAATCTCAACAATCCAAGGCAATCTGTCCACAGAAAATCTACACAGGACAACAAATTTAGGCACTCATATCAAGTATGTTTCATATTTTCTTTTTCCTTCCATTAAAATTTTAAGGCCGTTTCCTGAAAACATAATGATATCGTGAAGTCTCTGCATCAATTATATTTAAGATGAATGTGGCATAGGATTTTGTAACCCTTTTGTTTTAATGCTCCTTTTGGCAATGTAAATCATAGGATTATGAAGAGGACATCAAGATTGTGGAAATGGATATTGGTGAATCAAAAGGTAGCACAAAGAGTAGAAATAGCTATTCAAACCAAGGTCAAACGGAAAGAACAGAACACATATTTTCAACACACAAGGCATACTCAAACCAAGAATGTCAACACATCTCTCCAGCACCATCAGCTATAACAGATAACAGTCCAAGAGCCTGCAGTGGCCATTTTGAGGAATACCCATATGGCACAGCCCAAAGCAGCCCTCAATACTACAGTGCAATGTCGAAACCCGATCCATCAAAAATCCCATTTTCCTATGCTCGTTCAGAGTATGCAGAACCAGAATCCCTTTACAATGAGTATCCATTTTATCCTAGTTATATGGCAAATACTAAGTCCTCGATGGCTAAAGCTCGATCTCACAGTGCACCAAAACAACGTCCTGAATCATTCGAGAGGCAACCAAGTAGACGAAGGCCATCAATCGAAGGGAGAAATGTGCCAAGGGCTGTGAGAATGCAGAGATCATCTTCTCATGTTGGTTCCACAGCTCAAAATTACCAGTACCCGTGGTCTATCAAGCTTGATAGATCAAACATTTCAATTAAAGATAGTGAATGTGGATCAAATTGCAGTGTTCTTACTACTCAGACTAATTACTGCAGATCACTTGTTGGCTTTGATGTAAGTTCAATTCTGCAACTAGAATAGTTTAACTTCTATAAACTTGAAAATTAAAGCATGTTATGTGTTACAACAAGTTAAAATGCACTAATAGTATAATATATTTTTTACATTGTTAGTGTATATAAGTTAAATCGCAATAAGTTATCTCAACAATGACTTCAAAATTAAAAATTGATATGTGATTTCCTTTTCTTAATTTTGATTTCAGGTTCAGGGAAATAGGTATTAACTGCATTATCACAGAATGGATCAGCAGAGGGATCTTCAACTAGAAAAAAGAAAATTTGGAGAATGTAACAATGTGAGACCTAAGTGTAAAACATGTCAAGTAATTTTGACAAATTTCATCTTCTATTTTCAGGTTGGTTGGTGAAGAGCCACTAGCATTTAAGCTCTTTACTTGTAGAGTTCAATTTGTTTGTTCAATTCTCTACTTTCTTTTTAAGATTTTTCCGTTGTTTTGCATCTATGTGTTTGACGGTGTTCTTAACTTGTTTCCCTATTCAAATTTAGATTTCCTCTGAGGAATAATTGTAAGGTAACCGTAATGAAATAAGTTGTTCATGCTCATTTTAATTTTTCTTTTTGTTTTATTTATTGTGGTAAAAATTCGCCTACTGATATTGTTTGTTCCCTTTATGAACATGTTATTGACTAGGATGTAACAAAATCAAAGAACTTTTCGATCTTAGGAAAAAGTTTTGTCCAAGAACTTGAAAGTAAATTCTAAGATAAAAGTAGAATTAGTCCTTTTTCAAGATTGATCTATTCAAAGTGATAATGTAAGCTAAACATGTTAAAGTACGAGTTAGCTACATTATTAGTTGTTCCTTTTGATGTTAAAGTAACAGACTAAGATAAATATTTTACATGAACTTTTTATTAAAAGAAAGTGCTAGCAAGTATTGTATTAGTTCTACAAAATATTTTAATATACGCTGAGTGCCTGTCTCTCTCACACACATAATGATGATTGTTCTTTACCCAAGAAGTCCATTACTCAAATAATTGTTGAACTATATAAAACTGTGGAAAAAAATTACATTTCTTTTATTCATAACAGCAGAGTCACTCAGCTATTTTTAATGCATTATGATGGTCATTCAATTAGATTTATTGATTTTTCAGGTGGAAAATGCCGACTTGACTGTCCACATAGACTTTTTTATATTTTTGGATCAGTTAAAGTAATATACACCCAAACAAATAATAGAAACCCACCCATATACCCAATCTGATTGGATCCGATCCATTTGTAAAGATATCAACAAATTCGAAACTCATGCTCTTTTTTTTTCTCTCAAACTACATAAATTCAATAACACCTTGGACTAGGGGTATTTATCGGGCGGATCCAGCGGATAATTACGCTTAATGGTTTTGCTTATCAATTATCGGATTACAAATGTAGTAGTCCGATAGCCATCCAATAAGACAACGGGCGAATCGATTACGGATTAAGGATTACCGTGCGGTATATCAGCTAAACCAAATAGAATATTTTTAAACAATCAATAACAAATGGCCAAATACACAGTTCAAACTATCTTTGTTTGTTTTTGAATTGTTAATAGCATTAACATTGTTATCCACAAAACAATTAGAAAGCCCCACTTACAGACAAACTTCAAACTCTAATTGTAAGCGAAGTAATGAAACAAACCCCACTTATGTAAAATGGCCCGAAGAGGACTTCAATTCGTGTCCACTCCTAATTCGTGAGAAGATAGAGACGACTGCCATTAGCTACAAACAGTTCTATCATTCTAGTTACGAAAAAATGTAGTAACAAGTTTAGATACATAAGGATAAAAATATAAATATAAAAATTCTTAAGGGGTTAACAGTTTACGCGATAAGAAAATTGAGTAATCTGCCCCCAAATCGTTAAGTAGTTAATTATTAAATTTTATTTTTTTTCACCATCCATTACCCCGATAATCCGATACCAATAAGCTAATAAGCAATCGATTCGTGTAACGATCCGACCCGTCTTTTTTCTTTCTAGAAACCCATTAATAAGACTTCTTGTACGTGCTTTTGCTGTTTTATAACTTGCATGGATAGTTAGTTTGGAACTTAGAAGGGTTCGGGTGAAATCAGAACACTTGGTTCCTTAAGGTTGGCTTAAAAGGCTAAGTTTGACTTCGATCAACATTTTGAGTGAACGACCTCAGAATTGAGACTTGAAGATTCCAATAGGTTAGAATGATAATTTTGGACTTCGGCGTATATTCGGATTTGATTTGGGACGACCCGGTAGCGTTTCAGCACTTAATAATGAAAGTTGGCATTTTGAGCAAATTCCATAAGTTTGGGTTTAAATGGATTTTTACATTCTAGACGTCCGTTTAGGATTCCGATTCTGGGAGTAGCTTTGAATGGTGATTCTGGAATTGGGAGCACGTCCGAAAGTAGATTCTAAGGTCCATAGGTCGCTTTGGGGTCATTTGACAAAGGTTAGAAATTTGAAGTTTTTGGAAAGTTTGGCCAAGGGTAGACTTTTTGATATCGGATTTGGATTCTAGTTCCGATAGTTGGAGTAGATCCGTAATGTTATTTAAAGCTTTCACGTAAAATTTAGTGTCATTTCGACTTTATTTGATAGGAACCGAACGCCAGAAGAGTTTTAGAAGTTTTTGAGTTCATGAGTTAATCCATGCGTTTTGGCGTCCGATTCGTAGTTTTTGATGTTATTCGATGTTCCGATCGCATGAGCATGTTTTTATGATATTTTTAGACTTGTATGGGTGGTGGGTGTGGAGCCCCAAGGGCTCGGGTGAGTTTCAAACGTTCGGATTAATGAGAAAAACACTCCAATTTTCTTGTGTTTATTGCTGGTGTTGTAGGTCTTGAAAATGCAAAATATTGTTCGCATTTACGAGCCTCTCATTTGTGAGAAGAGATTCATAATTGCAAAGAAGCTCGACCTGAGGCAATGTTCTCATTTGTGACACTTAAACCGCATTAGAAACCTTAGTAGTGTTCGTAGTTGTGAGGCTTTCGTCACATTTGCAGCCTCAACAGCTCAAGCCCAGGGTCCGCATTTACGAACCTGGTATCGCAAATGCAACACCAGAGGCATGTGCCAAACTCATTTAATGCGGGACTTAGACCATTTATCTCATTTTTCTTCATCTCTTAGGTGATTTTTGGAGCTTTTGGAAGAGGGTTTTCACCTAGCATTTGAGGCAAGTAATTTTCACACAACATGATTTAAATACATAAATAATATGTAGATTAACATGTAAAATTTAGTGAAAATCAAGGGTTTAGATGAAAACCTAGATTTTTGATAAAAATGAGATTTGACCACGAAATTGGTTATGGAATTTAGTAAAATCATATATTTGAGTTCATGGGATTATGGGTAACAACTTTCTTCAAAAATTTCCGAAATCCGGACATGTGGGCCCGGATGTAAATTATTTTAAGAATCTTACATTTAAAGCTGGGTAACCTCTTAAATGGTTGATATACCAACTTTTGAGTATGTATTGGTTAGTTTATATGATATTTGATTAGTTTTGGGTTGATTTGACACCAATTGAGGGTTTAGGCACTATATTGAATCGGTAACTAGGCTTTGAGACGAGGTAAGTCTCTTATCTAATCTTGTAAGAGGAAATTTACCCCATAGGTGAATTATAACTAATATATACTTATATATTTGGGGATACGTACGTACGAGGTAACGGGAATCTTTTTGTAGCTATTAATTATGCTATTGTTCGGGTAGTTTAGGACCCATACCATGCTGTACTTGAAATGTTTGTTCCCCTACTTGTTGATTTAACTACTTAAGTCATATTTAAAGTTGATAAGAGCATTGTAAGAGGTTAAATTCACTTACTTGAAGTTGTGAAATGGAACACTTGACTATAAATGAGAATTTGTGTTTTATTTGAATATCTTCTATTTGTGGAGCGGGTCGAACGCTTCGGTACTAGATAGATGCATCTATGGTTCGTGTCATTCTACCCTCGGTAGTGCACAATTCAAATTTTCTGCCGGATCACCGTACGACCTCGACATAATTTTTGCACGACAATTCGTTGGAACTATTCATAATTGATATTGCTTAAATGTCTTGAAATGCAAACTGTTAAATGATGAAACTAAACTTGGTGTTTACAATTTGTGAAAGAAGAATTTATTATTTCCTATTATTGAGCTTTCAATATTATTTGTGAAATCCATGCTAAGTATAAAATTTTAATATATTATTCTTAGCCCATAGTAAGTGTCAAAGTCGACCCCTCATCACTACTTCTTCGAGGTTACACTGGATACATACTGGGTACATATTATTTACGTACTCATGCTACACTTTTGTATTTAATTGTATATGATCTGAGGCAAGTACATCTGATTACCAGTCCGGGGCGCATATTTGTTCCCCGATATGAGATTCATGATGAGCTGCCCTTTCGGGCAGTACTTCAGTAGCCAAAGTCTTCCTTTTGTTACATTTTCTGCCTATTTTATTTCAGACTGTAGACTAGTACGCTTTTGTATATTCCACTAGAATGCTCATACACTTGTAACACTGGGTCTTGGCACATACTAGTAGACTTATGATTTTGGATTTTATTTCTATGGTTATAATTCATTTAGTTGATTTAGTCTTGATCACATTAATACCCATTATTCATTAAATTCTTAAAATTTAAGGGAAGTTAGCTGTTTGAAAAACTCATTAAAAGTAGAAATCACTAGATTATTCATTGTTGGCTTGCTTAACAACTGTGTTGGGAGCCATCGCGGCCTAGCCTCGTGATAACATGGCATCAGAGCACTAGGTTCACGTAGGTCTCACAAGTTATAGGCAGACCTAATAGAGTCTTGCGGATCAGTACGGAGGCGTCTGTTCTTATCTTCGAGAGGCTATAGGGTGTTAAGAAACTACTCTTTATTCATCTCCTATCATGTAGTTTAGGGTATACTAAGTTTCTTTCTTCTATTCTCTCTCAAATGGTGAGCACGCGCACAATAGATGTTCCGGACAAGGGAGGAGCTACTCCCCCTGTTGCTAGAGGCTGTGGCAGAGGTCGAGGGAGGGCACCAACCCGAGGTAGGGGATAAGGATGCCCCAGAGTTTCCCCTGTAGCACCACTAGCGGATCTAATGGATGATCCCATCATTGAGGAGCAGGGAAAGGTGCCCGCAGTGGAGCCAGTCCTGGTAGATTTCATGTCGGCCCAAGCTTTCAGGAGGTCATGGGCCGTATGCTGCGGTTCGTGGATTCTATTGCTTTGGCTGGTCTATTTCTAGTGGACCTAGCCACATCTCAGGCGGGAAAGGGAGAACAGACCCCTACTTCCCAAGCTATGGGGCATACAATTGTCGCATATCAGACTTTGGGTGCACTATCTGTAGACAGAGCCCAGCCAGTTGCGGCAGCTGCACCTGAGCCCAAACCAGCTGCGGCCGGTGTGCTGTAGAAGCTATTGAACAGATAGATTAGGCTACACCCTCATGTCTTCATAGGTGAGCGATATGAAGATCCCAGGACTTCTGATTGGTGCAAGGACAGACTGCATAACATGAGAATATTGGAGTCCCATGGGGTAGATTTTACTTCTTTCCAATTAGAGGGCACAACCTGTAGGTGGTGGCAGTCTTATCTTCTTGGCAGATCAGTAGGTCCTCCTCCCATGACTTAGGACCAATTTACATGCCTATTCTTGGACATGTATATTCCAACCTCTCATAGCGAAGAGTTGCGGTTTCAGTTTGAGCAGCTCCAGTAGGGTCAGATGTCTGTGACCGATTATGAGGCGAGATTCTCTGAGTTGTCTCGCCATGTACTTATGATACTTGCTACTGACGCAGAGAGAGTGCAGAGGTTTGTTGCGGGATTGCACTTAGGTATTCATGCTACTATGGCCCAGGAAGTTGAGATAGGGACTTCTTACTATCTGGTAGTGGAGATAGCTCGAAAAATTGAGGGTTACCGTTTGAGAGGTAGAGAGCAAATGAAGAGGGACAGGAGTGTACATTATTCTAGGGAGTTTAGAGGTGCCCCGGCTAAGGGATAAGGTCAGTTTGGGAGGGGTCATCCTAGCAGGCCCAAATATCCAGCACCAACATCTCCTCAGGGTGCTCTGACGTGTCACCGTTTTAGTGCCATGATAGAGAGTTATTACCACTCACCACCCATTCAGGATTCTTCCAGTGGTTACTTAGGCTATCAGGGTTCTTCCAGATCTTACTTCAATGCCATGCCAGAGACTTCATACCGCCCACTATATATTTAGGGTTCTTTTAGTGGGTCTTCAAGCTATCAGGGTCAGACTTCAGGGCAATAGATCACCGCACTGAGGGGGTGTTTGGAGTGCGGAGATCTCAATCATGTGCGAAGATTCTGCCCCAGGCTTTGGGGCAAGGTAATGCAGCAGGGCTAGTAGCCCATTATTATAGCACCAGTTGTCCAGTCGCCAAGAGGCGGATGGTAGGCAGGTAGGGGCCATCCTAGAGGTGGAGGATAGGCAGGGGGAGTTCAACCAACTACTGTTCAGTTAGGTGAAGGCCAGCAGTTGTCACTCTAGTCAGGTTTTATGCTTTTCCGGCTAGACCAAATACAGTATCCTCAGATGTCGTGATCACATGTATTATTTTTGTCTGTGGTAGCAATGCTTTAGTTTCATTTGACCAGGTTGTACCTATTCATACATGTCATCTCTATTTGTTCATTTCTTGGATATTCCTTGTGAGTCCTTGGGTACTCCAGTTTATGTGTCCAATCATGTAGGCGATTCTGTTGTTGTGGATCAAATATACCAGTCCTATGTGGTCATATTTTGTTGTTACAAGAATAGAGGGGACCTTCTGTTGCTTGATATGACCGACTTTGAAGTCATCCCTGGCATGGACTGGTTATCCCCATATCACACCATTGTTGATTGTGATGCCAAGACACTTACTTTAGTGATTCTAGAGTTGCCTACATTGGAGTGGAAGGGTTCATTAGTTTGTACATTAGTTAGGTTATCTCTTTTTTGAAGGCTCGGGATATGGTCAAGAAGGGTTGTTTGGCCTATCTAGCTTATGTTCGAGATACCACCGTAGAGTCTCCAATAATTGGTTCAGCGCCGGTAGTCTGGGAGTTTGCCGATGTGTTTCCTTCAGACCTTCCAGGCATGCGACCAGATTGTGACATTGATTTCTGTATTGAATTGGCTCCAGGTAACCATCCGATATCTATCCTACCGTACCATATGTCTCTAAAAGAGTTAAAGGACTAACTTGAGGAGTTGCTAGCGAAGGTGTTCGTCAGACCAAGTGTATCACCTTGGGGTGCACTAGTGTTATTTATGATGAAGAAATGGGATTATATGGATGTGCGTTAATTCTGCCAGTTGAACAAGGTCACCATCAAGAACAAGTACCCATTGCCGTATTTGATGATTTGTTTGACCAGTTGCAAGGTGATAGGGTGTTCTCTAAGATTGAGTTGAGATCAAGGTACCATCAGTTGAAGATTCGGGACTCAGATGTTTTGAAGACGCTTTCCGTACTAAATATAGATATTTGAGTTTCTAGTGATGTCCTTTGGCTTGACCAATGCACCAATGATGTTTATAGATTTGATGAATAGAGTGTTCAGGCCTTATATTGATTCGTTTGTCATTGTCTTCATTGATGACATCTTTTTCTACTTGTGTAGTATGGAGGAGCACGAGCAACACTGAGAGCAGTGCTTCAAACCTTGGAGGAACAAAAGCTATTTTCTAAGTTCTCCAAGTGTGAGTTTTGGTTAGATTCTGTGGCATTCTTGGGGCATGGTGTATCAGGCGAGAGTTTTAAGGTGGATCCTAAGAAGATTGAGGATGTTTAGAGTTGGCCTTGTCCCACTTTAGCGACTAAGATCAGAAGCTTCCTGGAGTTAGCAAGTTATTATCGCCGATTTGTGGAGCAATTTTCATCCATTGCAGTACCTTTGACTAGATTGATGCAGAAGGATGTTGTGTTCCGTTGGTCCGATGATTGTGAGGCAAACTTTCAGAACCTCAAGACAACTTGGACTACAACATTAGTCCTACTATTCCCTCTGATTCAGCGATGTATATGATTTATTGCGATGCTTCACGTATTGGCTTGGGTTGTGTACTAATGTAGGAGGGGCGAGTTATTGCATATTCTTTACGTCAACTAAAAACTCATGAGAAGAATTACCCTGTGCATAATCTAGAGTCAGCCGCAATTCTTCATGCTCTTAAGATCTGTAAGCATTATCTTTATGTGGTGTCATCTAAGGTTTACACGGATCATCAGAGCTTATAGAATTTTTTCAAGCAGAGAGATCTCAATTTGAGGCAGTGCAGATGGTTTGAGTTACTGAAGGACTATGACATCACCATTCATTATCATATGGGAAAAGCGAATGTAGTTGCAGATGTTTTCAGTAGAAAGGCAGAGAGTATGGGTATCTTAGCATTCATTTCAGCAGAGGAGAGGCCACTAGCTTTGGACATTTAGTCATTGGCTAATAGACTTTTGAGGTTGCATATTTCATAGCCTAGCCGAGTTCTTGCACGCATTGTTGCTTAGTCTGCACTATTGGAGCATATGAAAGCTCGAAAGTTTAATGATCCGCATTTGATTGTCGTCATAGACATGGTACTACAGGGTGGTATGAAGGAGGTTTCTATTAACAAGGATGGTGTTATATGACTCCAGGGTTGTCTATATGTTCCTAATGTCTATGGCTTGAGAGGGAAGATTCTAATAGAGGCACACATTTTTTGGTATTCCATTCATCCAAGTGCTACGAAGATGTATCATGACCTGAGACAACATTATTGGTGGCAGCGGACAAAGAAAGACACAGTTGAGTATGTATCTACATGCTTGAATTTGCTGCAGGTTAAGTATGAGCACCAGAGGCTAGGTGGCCTACTCCAACAGATAACTATACCGAAGTGGGAGTGGGAGCGCATTACTATGGACTTTGTAGTTGGGTTGGCGCAGACCTTGCGGACGTTCAATGCAGTTTGGGTCATTGTCGACAGGTTGACCAAGTCGGCACATTTCATTCCGGTTGCGACTATGCATACTTCAGGGAGGTTGGCCTAGATTTATATTGAGGAGATAGTTCAGTTGCATGGTATTCCTGTTTCCATCATATCAGATAGAGGCCTTCAATTTACTTTACATTTCTGGAGAGTTGTGCGGAGTGAGTTGGGAACGTGTGTAGAGCTCAGCACAACCTTTCATCCATAGACCGATGGGCAGTCGGAGCAGATAGTTAAGATTCTAGAGGATATGCTCAAAGCATATGTGATTGACTCTGGAGGGTAGTGGGATCGATTCTTACCTCTGGCCGAGTTTTCTTACAATAACTGTTATTAGTCCAGCATCATCGAGATGGCTTATGGTTGGCTATGTTGTTCTCCCATTGGGTGGTTGGATCCCAGCGAGGCTAAGTTATATGGTACCGATTTGGTAAAGGATGTCTTGGAAAAGGTAAAATTGATTCAGGAGCGGCTTCGCAGAACATAGTCCAGATTGAAGAGTTATGCGGATCAAAAGGCGCTTGATTTATCATTTATGGTGGGCGAGAAGGTTCTCTTGAAAGTTTCATCGATGAAGGGGATTATGAGATTCGGGAAGAAGGGCAAGTTGAGCCCGTGGTTTATAAGCCCATTTGAGGTATTGAGATGAGTTGGAGAGGTTGCTTATGAGATTGCTTTACCTCCCAGCCTGTCAAGAGTTCATCCAATTTTTTACGTGTCTATGCTCCGGAGGTATCATGTCGACTTGTCACATGTGTTAGACTTTAGCACTATTCAGTTAGATGAGAAACTGGGTTATGATGATGAGCTAGTTGCCATTGTTTATAGAAAGGATCGCTAGTTGAGATCCAAGAGGATTTCTATGATAAAGGTTCAGTGGAGGGGCCAACCAGTCGAGGAGGCAACCTGGGAGTTCGAGGAGGACATGTGGAGCAGATACCCACACTTATTCAGCACTCTAGGTATGTTTCTTAACCCGTTCGAGGACGAACATTTATTTAAGAGGGGGAGAATGTAACGACCCGACCGGTCATTTTGCTTTCAAAAACCCCATTCCCCTAAAGAAGACTTCCCGTACGTGCTTTTTCTGGTTTATGACTTGCGGGGATGGTTAGATCAGGATTTGGAAGGGTTCGAGTTGAAATCGAAACACTTGGTTCCTTAACATTGGCTTAAAATGCTAAGTTTGACTTCGGTCAATATTTTAGAGTAAATAACCTCAGAATCGGTATTTGACGGTTCCAATAGGTTCGTATGATAATTTTGGCCTTGGGCATATATTCAGATCATGTTTTGGATGACCCAAGAGCGTTTCGCTGACTGATAGTGAATGTTGGCATTTTGAGCAAATTCCATAAGTTTGGGTTGAAAAGGATTTTTGCATTCTAGATGTCTGTTTGGTATTTTGAGCCTAGAAAAAGTTCTGTATGGTTATTCAAAACTTGGGAGCACGTCTGGAAGTGGATTCAGAGATCCCTAGGTCGTTTTGGGGTCTTTTGGCGAAAGTTAGAAATTTAAAGTTTTTGGAAAGTTTGACTGAGGGTGGACTTTTTGATATCCGGATCAGAATCTAGTTGCTAAAGTTCCTGCAGCTCCGTAATGTCATTTAAGACTTACACGCAAAATTTGGCATCATTCCGAGTTTATTTGATAGGAACCTAACGCGCGGAAGAGTTTTAGAAGTTTTTGAGTTCATGAGTTAATCCATGCATTTTAGTGTCCGATTCGTGGTTTTTAATGTTGTTGTTTCGGTGTTCCGATCGAGCGAGCAAGTTTTTATGATATTATTAGACTTGTGTGGATGGTGGGTGTGGAGCCTAAATGGTTCGGTTGAGTTTCGGACGTTCGGATAGATAAGAAAAACACTATAGTTATCTGGTGTTTATTGCTGGTATTGCAGGTCACGCAAATAAAAGAAATTGTTCGCAATTGCGAGCCTCGATTTTGAAAGAAGAGTTTCGCAATTGCAAAGAATCTTGACCTAGGGCACTATTTGCATTTCAATGCTTGAGCCACATTTGCTACCTCAGTAGTGTTTGCATTTGTGACACTTTCATCGCATTTGCGACCTTGACAGTTGAAGCCCAGGGTCCGTACTTGCGAACCTGGTGTCGCAAATTCGATATCAGAGACCTGTGCCCAACTAATTAAATGCGGGACTTAGACCATTTATCTCATTTTCCTTTCATATCTTCGGCGATTTTTGGAGCTTTGGGAAGAGGGTTTTCACCTAGCACTTTGAGGTAAGTAATTTTCATACAACATGAGTTAAATACATAGATTATGGGGGGATTAACATGTAAAAATTAGTGAAATTCAAGGGTTTAGATGAAAACTTAGATTTTTGATAAAAATGAGATTTGATGTAATGACCCGGCAGGTCGTTTCATGAGTTACCGCTCTATTTTCTCTATTTCTGCTTCTTATTGATTTGTTCAGTTGTATTATATGTTATTGGGTTGATTGGTTTGGGTTCAAAGAGGTTTTGGTAAGGTTTGAGACACTTAGTCTTTTTTAAGTAAGCTTAAGTAGGAAAAGTCAACCGTATGTTGACTTATGGTAATATGGGCTCAGATGTGAATTCTGATGGTTAGGATAGCTTCGGGAGATGATTTGAGACTTAGGAGCGTGATCGGAATGTGTTTTGAAGGCCCGGAGTAGATTTTGGTTTGAATTGACGAAATTACAATTTTGGCATTTTTTGGTTGATAGGTGAGATTTTGATATAGGGGTCAGAATAGAATTCCAGGAGTTGCAGTAGGTCCATTATCTCATTTGGGATGTGTGTGTAAAATTCTAGGTCATTGGGACGTGGTTTGATAGACTTTTTGATCGAAAGCGGAATTTGGAAGTTTTTAGAATTATTAGGATTGAATCCAATGCAAATTTGGTGTTTTGATGTTGTTTTGAGCATTCTGAAGGTTGGAACAAGTTTGAATGATGTTATGGTATATGTTGGTAGGTTTGGTTGAAGTTCTGAGGGCCTCGGGTGTGTTTCGGGTGGTTAACAAAGTGTGTTTGGCCTTAAAAGAACTACTATTGTTGTTGTTGTTGTTGTTGTTGTTGTTGTTGTTATATTTCTTGGTTCTGGTTTCCTTATATGGGATCGCAATAGTGGGGCTAAGATCGCATTTGTTGGTGAGGCGACAAAATTTTTGCTATGCGATCGCCAGGATTGGTCCGTGATCGCAAAGTGAGAGGAGTCAAGGCAGTGCGGTCGCATGAGGTTGTACGCAAACGCACAGTGTGGGCGCGTGTGGCAAGGGGTGACTGGTTACTCTGTGTGAACTCGGTAGGGTGTACGCGATCGCGTAGAGAGAGGAGAGCCATCTCTATGCAAACGCCTGTGATGAATCACGAACGCACTGAAGAAATTTTTAAAAAGATGGACAGTGTTTTAATAGCCCGATCCACGACCCTTCTACATTTTTCCACCATTCTTGAACGGGATTGAAGCTTTTGAGATATGTTTTTGAGGAAATCAAAGGGGAATTATTTGGAGGTAATATTCTTGACTACATAACTCGTTTATATTTGATTAAAGGTCTAAATAGTGGTGAGAATTTGGAGAAATCAGTGCAATAATGGGTAATTAGGGCTTGAGATTAAGAGACCTTAAAATGGGAATTTGAAGGGTCATTTGGACTCCGCCTTCAGTGTTCTTAGTATGTATAGACTCGTGGGAGGATGAGGATCCTTATGATATAGATTTTATCAATTTTTGAGATGTGGGCCCGGGGGCCCGGAGGACCGGGTTTGGCCAATTTCGGGATTTTTGGTATAATTTGATTATTCTCGCATGGGCTTCATTCCTTAAGAATATTCTAATATTATGATTATGATTTTAGGTAGATTCGGTGTGATTTGAGGCCGAGGCGTGAGGCAAAGGCATCGCGAAGTAGTAATTCATCTGGTTTGAGGTAATTAACCATTGTAAATCTGGAACTGAGGATACAAACCCCGGTATTTCGTATCGTTTTGTTAAATGAGGTGATGCACATGCTAGGTGACGAGCGTGTGGGTGTGCACCGGTAGGGATTGTGACTTGGTCCATCCTGTAGCTGTATGCCATGTTTGGGACCTTTTGCCGACCTATTGAAACCCTTAGCGGCATTTTTACTCTTTTTCTCACTCTATTTGTTTGAAAACATATCCTCGGTCATGTTTTACCTATTTATTGTTTAAACCTGGTTTTTATCGCTCTATTTCTTAAAATGTGAGAACAGTTTGGGCTGAGTTTCGCTGATTTCCACTGTTATGCCTGAGTGGCTATGAGGTTAATGACTGAGGGAGGTTGAGGACCTAATGGCGAGGAATAGGATCGGGCTACACGTCATAGTGATATGTATATGTATGTATATATATATATATATATATATATATATATATATATATATATATATATATATATATATATATATATATAAAATGGATTGGGCTGCATGCCATAGTATTATTATATGTATACATTATGGATCGGGCTGCACGCCACAACTATACGTGTATGGATCGGGGTACACGCTGTAGTGATATATATATATATATATATATATATATATAAAATGGATTGGGCTGCATGCCATAGTATTATTATATGTATACATTATGGATCGGGCTGCACGCCACAACTATACGTGTATGGATCGGGGTACACGCTGTAGTGATATATATATATATATATATATATATATATAAAATGGATTGGGCTGCATGCCATAGTATTATTATATGTATACATTATGGATCGGGCTGCACGCCACAACTATACGTGTATGGATCGGGGTACACGCTGTAGTGATATATATATATATATATATATATATATATAAAATGGATTGGGCTGCATGCCATAGTATTATTATATGTATACATTATGGATCGGGCTGCACGCCACAACTATACGTGTATGGATCGGGGTACACGCTGTAGTGATATATATATATATATATATATATATATATAAAATGGATTGGGCTGCATGCCATAGTATTATTATATGTATACATTATGGATCGGGCTGCACGCCACAACTATACGTGTATGGATCGGGGTACACGCTGTAGTGATATATATATATATATATATATATATATATAAAATGGATTGGGCTGCATGCCATAGTATTATTATATGTATACATTATGGATCGGGCTGCACGCCACAACTATACGTGTATGGATCGGGGTACACGCTGTAGTGATATATATATATATATATATATATATATATAAAATGGATTGGGCTGCATGCCATAGTATTATTATATGTATACATTATGGATCGGGCTGCACGCCACAACTATACGTGTATGGATCGGGGTACACGCTGTAGTGATATATATATATATATATATATATATATATAAAATGGATTGGGCTGCATGCCATAGTATTATTATATGTATACATTATGGATCGGGCTGCACGCCACAACTATACGTGTATGGATCGGGGTACACGCTGTAGTGATATATATATATATATATATATATATATATATATATATATATATATATATATATTGGATCGGGCTACACGGCGCAATGATATGACGCTTGGGCTGTAGCAGCCCCTCTGGAGTCTATACACCCCTAGTGAGCATAGTCGACTATAAACTATAAATTGTGCTACACGCCGCAGCGGTTATTATGATTATTACTATTATGAGATATTATTGAGCCTGAGTGCTGAGTGTTAGTACTGAGTGACAAGAGTTGAGTCACGAGTGACCGAGAGGCTTGCCTGAGAGGCTATATTTATGAGTGATGCCCGAGGGGCCCGTTGATGAAATTTTTGTTGATTTCACTCTTCTTTTATAATGAGCCTCAGTTGAAAACTGCTAAGTAAATGATTTCAAAGTGTTTCAATTGAAACTGAAACTTTATGAAGGATATGGCTTCTAAACTATTGAGTTTGATTTGATACTCTGTTGTGTACTCTTATATATGAATTTTAACTACTCGTCACTGCACTTAGACCTTATTACTTTAGTTACTTACTGAGTTGGCATACTCACATTACTCCCTGTACCTTGTGTGCAGATCTAGGTGAAGTGGCAGAGTGAGGGTCCCCAGCATTGTCGCAGTTTGTCGGAGATTGCAAGGTAGCTGCATGGCATTCGCTACCCTGCTTTCCCCCTACGTATCTTGTTTTTTTTCCTGCATTTTAGACTAGTTATGTATTAGACAGTCAGATTTGTATATTTAGAGGCTCTAGACTCGTGACACCAGATGTTTAGACTAGTTAGAAAAATGTTTTTATTAAAAGAAATCAATAGTGGTTACTTGTTGGGTTGGCTTACCTAGTATTGTGATATGTGCAATCACGACCAGGAATTCGAGGTCGTGACAATTTGGTATTAGAGCCTTGGTTACATAGGTCTCGGGAGTCATGAGCCGGTTTAGTAGTGTCTTGCGGATCGGTACGGAGACGTCTGTACTTATCCTCGGGAGGCTGTAGAACCTTTAGGAAAAACTTGATCTTCTTGAAATTCTTGTCATGCGAATCTGTTCATCCGAGTACTAAACTTTTATTATTCCATTCTCTCACTGATGGTTAGGACGCATTCTACCGGTTAGGATGGACAACCACCAGTACCACTAGCTGGGCCCTTTAGAGGACGAGGACATAGTCGAGGCCGTGTAGGGGCAGGGGTGTAGCCTGCACAGCAGCTAGGGCAGCACCTATAGATCCACCAGCTGCCCCAGTTCAGGATCAGGTCCTAGTAGCGGACGCTTCAGGAGCACCAACTGAAGCACCAATTGTGCCTATTGTGATTCCAGGCCTTCAGGAGGCTTTAGCTCAGATTCTATCAGTGTGTACCGGTTTGGCTCAGGTGATCTCTATTACTATGGCTGCAGGTACTTCCTAGGCGGGGGGAGGTAACAGACTCCCGTTGATCGCAGACCTGAGCAGGTTTTGTAGGGACTTCAAACACCAAGGGCACCTCCAGCCCAGCCAGTTGCACCAGATCAGGAGTATGTGGTACAAGTTATGCCTGACGACAAGCATCATCGATGGGAGAGGTTTGGTAGACTTCAGCCTACGACTTTCAGCGGTACTGAGGGCGAGGATGCCCAGGGTTTCTTGGACAAGTGTTAGAGGATTCTTCATAGGGCGGGTATTCTAGAGACCAGTGGTGTAGCATTTACTACCTTTCAGTTTTCTAGAGCTTCCTTTACTTGGTGGGATGCTTATGAGAGGTGTAGGCTTGTTGGTGCAGCGCCTCTTACCTGGCAGCAGTTCTCTGTTCTCTTTCTGGAGAAGTATATGCCACGGTCTCACAGAGAGGAGCTGCACAGGCAGTTCCAGCAGCTGCGTCAGGGTGATATGACCGTGACACAGTATAAGATGCGGTTTTCTTAGTTAGCTCGTCATGTGGTCTGGTTGGTTCCCATAGATTGAGAGATAATCAGGAGGTTCGTTGATGGTCTCACATCTCAGCTTCAGATTCTCATGACTAGGGAGAGGGTGTTAAGTGCTAATTTTGAGAAGGTTGTTGACATCGCCCATGAGATTGAGTCAGTTCGTCACCAGGAGCGAGAGGACAGGGAAGCTAAGAGGCCTCGGGTATCAGGTAGCTTTGCTAGTGCTCCTTCGAAGGGCCAGTTTCAGCATGACAGAGGCCGTCCATTCAGGAAGGCTCAGTCAGCTCACCCAGGTTATCGTGGGGAATTATCGGGTCATTGTTCTCACAATTATCATTAGTGCCATTCATCACTCAATGGCCTTCCATCCCAGAGTTCATCCTGTGCTCCATCATTTCAGGGTTCTTCCATGCCAGGTACTTCTACTGGTCATTCCGGTGCCAGGGATTCCCTTCAGTCCCAATCTCCAGCACCAAAGAGTTTTTCATAAGTGTGGAGAGTTTGGGAATATAAGGAGGCAGTGTCCTCATCTTCTTGAGGGTCTGTGTTCTCGCGCACCCTTTTTCTCGCGAAATCAGGTTTATGCCATTTGGGAAGACAACTCGTTCCCTTTTGGGAATTGGGTTTTGGAATTGAAGAGCCGCCACCTAGTGATTTAAGTGAATTAGGATACTAAGGAGGGTTTGAGTCAAGTAACTAAGGGCTTGAAATTATCCTAAGGGGAAGGTGTTAGGCACCCCTCAGGATCCACTAGTGTGGTTCCTGGCCAAACTATTGTTGTGACTTAAATGCAAATAACACATAGGCAAATAAAACTTCAAGTAAGAGGGATTTTCACATAATGGTTACAAATAGGCAAAGTTAAAAAAACGAAAGGGAGACTGATTTTTCCTTAGATAAATAGTTTTGAAGGATTTAAAAGAAACAAAGAACAAAGGGAAGGGGGTCCTAGGTTTATTAATAATATGGATCACCCCACACAACATCCGGTAATCACTCCTTATTAAGGAGCTACACGTGATGTTATAACGTGATCATCATATCCATATCTACCATTTCCCACCCTGTTAAGGTATTAAAGCACGGAGTGGTCTCGTTTGCTTATTGCATGCTATAACCCGCCCAAATCTTATCAGTCCCGGAGGTACATGGGACTACTAATCCTAAAGGGAGGAGATGTTGGGCTTATTTGAGGTTTCAAAAGGTAAAATACTAAGGCGATAGGCAAAAAACACATATAGCAAGTTTGGGGAAAGCTTATAAACAAATAAAAGGCTCAAATACACCTCCTTTAAACAGAGAAACACATAATTTAGCATGTCTTGCACGTACTGTTTATGGTCTGATTAAACGTAAAAGGTTGAGGTAGACTGATTTATTACATAGTTCAGATAGGAAGCCCAACTCAGGCTTGCCTACTAGTTGTAGCTAATAAAATATGATTCAATTTATAAAATTCATCCTACGGTTTGTCGAAGTGTTGGACGAGGGTCCTATAGGCATGATCTCTATTGATTTCAGAAACAATGAATTAAACTGAATACATACTGATTTAAGAAAAAGTTGTCAATTATTAAAGAAAGGCGAGTTTTATAAAAATATCATAAGTTCTGCAACTGGTAATGCATTATTATTGCTAGTTTTATACTTATAATCGAGTGAGGCAATTCAGGTTTGGTTAAAGCTCCTATAGGCATGCTTTCTATGCATTTGTCGACTTTAGAACACTTTAATAGACATAGAGAAACGCAGAAATCCTACAAACATGATATCTGGGTGTTGTATTTTTATATGAACATGATATCTGATTGCAGTTGGTTATTTAAGTCCTATAAACATGTTTGCCTAATGAAAGTAGATATAAAAGATTCAGAAAGACCTATAGGCATATTTTCTATATGCATATGCAGAATTCAGATTTTGAATAATTGTAGTCATTGCATCTATATGAGAGAATGCAAGATTCCTATAGATATGGTATCTATATATGAGAATGCAGGATCCCTAAAGACATGGTATATATATGAGAGTATGCAGAATTCCTATAGACATGGTATATATATGAGAGAATGCAGGATTCCTATAGACATGGTATCTATACATGAGAGTGCAGAAATTCAGAAAACTCCTATAGGCAGGTTGTCTATCCCCTTTGCATACATGGTTACCCCTCCCTTTTCACTATCCATCCCCAAGAGTTTTATTACAAAGTTATTACAGCCCAGAAAAGAAGTAAAGTTAAGAAAATACATCGGAAATTAAAAGTACAACCAAGGAGAGCCTGATTCAGACTCCCTGTCTGAAGTTTGAAGTGAGCCAACCCCAAGAGATCATATTTCAAAGCCTTTCTCCCATTTGGGTGTGTGTCAAAGTTCCCTAAGAATCTTATATAAAATTCAAGCAGTGCTTACACCCAAATGGATCACTAGAATAAGACATGGTGCAGTGTAGAAGGGCCAGCCCTCAGGTGTCCAAGTTCAGAGTGTGGAAGGGCCAGCCCTCAGGTGTCCAAGTTTAGAGGGAACTCAAGGTCCCAAGGTAAGGCTCACAAGAGGGGGGCAAAACTTAATGGCTAAAAGAGAGTGCAAGTGCAGAAGTAGAATTCTGAAAGGGGAAAAAGAAAAGGGAAACAACTTAAATCAGTACACATAGGGGTAATAGGGGAATGAGGGTTCATAACAAACAAACAGAAGGAAATTAGTATGCCAATTTAAGTGTTGAGATATACAGGAACATGCAAGCAAACATGGACACAAAAGCAGTAAATACACATTGTTGTGGTGCTAAAAATTCAATCCGGACATACCAGTTTCAGAGAAACAAACAAAGGAAAGCAGTAGGTCTTGTAAACAGGCCACAATGCAGACAAGAAGAGAAAATATTATTGTGAGAGTATAAGTTTAGAAGATTTCTGAATTGTGTTTAATTTGTAAAAGGGTCGTGCCTTTTATAGTGTAGAAAACCAGGCAGAAATAAGGTAAGAAAAATAGTTAAGGAATTGATTGTCAATTAAACATCAATTACACAAGACTTCCCTTAAATAAGGGATTCAAATTCAAACGGGTAAAAAAAATTTAAAAAATGAAATTGAATACGCACATTGTGCAAAACATGTAATTAAGGGCAAATACATAAATGGTTATTTAAGGACAGGGTTTTGAAGTACATGGTTGTACAAATAAGGTAAAAAAAATCAATTAACAGCCAGTAAACCAAAAGTCAGGGATCTTGTGATTAATGACCCATGAATGAACTAAGTCGCAAACACTGAGAAGGGTTTTAACTTCGGTCGAGTCACAGAGATAATCAGTAAACATGGAAAGAAAATCAATCAGATATATTCAAAAGGAAGTCTGAACTAAACGCAGATTTGCAAACCATTTTAGAGGGAAATTCATTGCTTATAAAGAGCATATAGACATGTCAAGCATGAAAGAAGATGTTGTGTTATTGTAAAAATCAGTAGAAAATAGACCACAAAAGCATAGTTGTCACATAGGTCAGCAAAAGTAGATGAGAAGTATCGTTTAGCAGCATACAAAGGATCCGATGTACAATTCTTAGAAGAGTTTAGCAAAGGCTGGAATCATGTGAAAAACAAGTATTTTGAAACTCATTTCATAGACTCAAAATAGGTTCAGAGGTCTCAGAAAGAACTGGAAACTCTACTATGTTCCTATCAACAACTGAAACTCGTGAGAAACATGATAGAAAGGCAACATGCAAAGCACAGTAGAAGAGCTCAAAGAAAAATAGAGTAGAAGAAACTAACACGAAACATAAAAATGGAAAAATTGATAAGAACAGTAGCAGAAACATGCTGAGATGTTTAACAAGGACTTAAGAACACAGTAATGGAAAATATAGTAGGAGAAACAAATCAGAACACATTAGAGAAGATACAGTGGAGAAAGTATACGAGAACACAGTATAGGAAAATACAACAGAAGAAGCCTGTAAGAACATGGTAGGAGGAAATATAAGAACACAGGAGAAAAGAAATACAGTAGAAAAGCATACGAGAACATAGCATAGGAAACATAGTAGGAAAAGCATACAAGAACGTGGTAGAAGAAAATATAAGAACAGAGTAGAAGCAAATACACACAAAAGAAAAGAGAAACATTTAAAACTTTTCAGAAAATCCTAGATTGGAAAAGAAATGATTTTGAAAGTAACTTTTTGCAAGAAAAGCTAGAGAAATCGATTGAGAACTTAGGGAAAGCATAGATACACAACGGATCTAAAGGAATCGGAGAAACCCTCGAACGGTTAGGGTTTCAGAAGAACCCTAGTAGTGAGAAAGGCTTTGAAAGGTCACCGATCTAAGTCGAAGAAGTCAAAATTAGGCTCGAGCAGCCATGGTACGCTGGAGTAAAATCGGAGATGGCCATGGAACTCGAATCGAACGAAGCCTGGACAAAACCTCGTTGTGGTCAGGCCTTGAATCTTGGAAAATTAGGCGCGTGGGAGTCATAGGAGGCCGATGTAGGGCTTCCATTGCCTTGGAAGTCATGGATTCCGGTGTCTTTCAGGGCGTAAGTGGTGGCTAGGGTTTGGGAATATTCGAGAGAGTTTGAGAGAATGAAGGGTTCAGAGGCGGCTGGTAGGTGGAAATGATTAGGGTTGGGGAGGGGGTGTTGGTGAATTAAAAAAGGTATGGACGAAATGTGGTTGTTGATCATTTTGATCAACAACCTGGATTAAACGAGGAGCCGGGCGGGTCATTCAAACAGGCTATGGGTCGAGTAATTTTAGGAATTGGGATGGGGTTCAATTGGGGTTCAAATTAGGCTACAATTGAAATGAAATCTGGCTATATTTTAAATATCCATTTTCCCCATTTATTTTATAAACAGAAAATTAAATTCTAGAAATAAATTGAAAGTACTAAAATGATTTATAATATATAATTATCTATTTAAAAATATTGGTCTTAATTTTTATAAAAAAATGCAATCAAATCATAAAGGAGGCTAATATTACAATTTAGCTTTTAAAAATGCTAAAACAATTTGTAAAAATATGCAAAAATTATGTGAGCTATAGTTTAGCATAAATATGAGAATTCAAAAATTGAATTACCAAAATGATAATTATGGGAATACTTATGGGATTTTTCTTGATAAAATAGGGAAATAAAATTGATTTTAAATCTTAAAAAATTTTGAGAAAAATAATAGGACCTTGGGATATACTTATATACGCATATATATGCTGTATTTTAAAGGCATTTTGCATATGAAAAATATATAGGGAAAAGTTGGGTATCAACAGCTGCCCCTCTTTACCCGGAAAAGATGAAAGAGTTGTCGGGTAAAGATATGATGGCAAATTTTGACCGAATAAAATGTTTGAAGAAATTTGGCCATGCTTCGGCTTCTGAGCTGCCTACATATCCCTGGTCTTACAGGAATCAGGCCATATGTAGTTCGGAGTCTGTCGGTAGAATATGTCGATGGAAACCTTTCAAGAATGGATGCAATATTCGGGTTGGGATGAATGGTTAAGGTTTAGTAGGGCTGCGGGGACTGGAGCGAATCGCTCATGCCGAGATGGTCGTTGCTTGCCGGTTTACCTGGAAATAAATAATACAAGCATATATTGTGTATAAATTTAAACATGATGCAAGTTTCCGTCGGACCATGAATGCTGTCATTGGACGGTTAGGATGGCGTCCTTAGACCATGATGTCCTGGGCCATGAAGCATATAATAAAGGATTCGTAGGCTATAAAATGATGCTCTCGAGCTATGAGAATGATGCCTCGAAGCTATGATGCCTTTGAATAATGCTGTGCAAAATTAAAAGCATCTTCAGGCCATGACATGGTGTTCTCGGGCTATGTAAATGGTGCCTCAGAACAATGACGCCTTCAGATAATTTGGTGATCTTTCAGCCCATGAAATGCAGTAGGTGGCGATCTTTCAGCAGATGAAAGCGTAAATAAAGTGGCGATCTTTCAGCTATGCAAATGTAAATGAAGTGGTGATCTTTCAGCCTATGAAAGTGTAAATGAAGCGGCAATCTTTCAGCCATGCAAATGTAAATAAAGCGGCGATCTTTTTGTCAAGCAGATGCAGATTGAGACAGTGTTTGGTCTCGGAAGGCAGAATGGTAGCCTTATGGAATGCGGAAAATGCAGATGGAGACAGTGCTTAGTCTCGGAAGGCAGAATGTTAGCCTTATGCAATGCAAAAAATGCAGATGGAGGCAGTGCTTAGTCTCGAAAGGCAGAATGGTAGCCTTATGCAATTTAGAAAATATAGATGGAGATAGTTCTTAGTCTTGGAAGACAGAATGGTAGCCTTATGCAATGCAGAAAATACAGATGGAGACAGTGCTTAGTCTCGGAAGGTAGAATGGTAGCCTTATGCAATGCGGAAAATGCAGATGGAGATATTGCTTAGTCTCGAAAGGTAGAATGGTAGCCGTATGCAATGAAGAAACAAAAAAATAAAGAGGCAGATGGTAATAGAGTATCTTATCTAATAACAAGGTATGATGTTGTGATCGCTGGGGATATTGTGATGTAGGGGATGTCACTGGCGTGCTTGTCTAGCAAATATCGGTAAGTGCAACAATCCCGGGAGTTGTATACATGAACAACATTCGTCTCGTGAGTGTATAGCATGTCAAATGCTTTCGTAACCCAAGTGTCTACATCCAATGAAAAATCGTGAGTTTGGTAGAGGGGAGGTTAGTTCGTATCCCAGCTGGCCTTGCTTGACCTGTTCAGCTTTGATCTGGTGATACGATACGTATCATGGTGTAGCATTGCTAAGCAAAGTGATTTAGATAATAAACATGCATGAGTTTGGAAAAATATGACATAAGTATATAGTTAAGAAATAGCTTTTAGATGAACCGACGACTATGATGTGGTTCAAGACATTGCAACCTCTCTCGCTTTGGAATTTTGAGGGTCCTTCTCAAAATTCTGCCCCAGTTTAACGGGTTGATGCTTTTGACGGCTGCTTACGATGATCGGCTGAAATTATTTTGGAATTTTGAGGGTCCTCTTCAAAATTTTGCCCCAGTTTTCAATTGCGGGGGAAATGAAAATTTTATTGAATTTTTACCAAACCCATAAGGCTTTCTACGTATCCCTTATTAAACGGGAATCAAGTCAAACGTACTTCAAATTACATCAAATAGGAAAATATAAGATTACACATAATAGCGCTTGACTTCATCTGAATTGATCGGTTTTGGCCAAACTTCTCCGTCTTGGTAAAATAGTCAATTGCCACTAGGATAAATCTGTGCCCGTTGGAAGTGGCAGGTTCGATTGGTCCAATAACATCCATTCCCCAATAGGCAAATGACCATGGTGGGATTGTTGTATTAATCTTGTGGGGTACCTTTATCATGTCTGCATGTACCTGACAACGGTGGTATTTCCCGACATACTGGATGCAATCCGTCCCCATAGTCATCCAGAAGTAACCAGCCCGGAGTATTTTCTTTTCCAAAACAAAGCTGTTCATATGTGGACCGCAGGTCCCGACATGAATTTCCTCTAATAGCTTGGATGCTTCTTTTGTGTCGGCACACCTTAATAGTCCCAAGTTAGGAGTCCTCCTATATAGGATTCCTCCGCTGTGAAAGAAATTGTTGGACAACCTTCGAAGTGTGCGCTTCTGAGTAGCGTTTGCAAGTTCTGGGTATTATCCTCTTGTCAAATATTCCCTGATATCATGAAACAAAGGTTTTCCATCTGCTTCTTCATCGACATGAGCACAGTAAGCTAGCTGATCATGGATCTTTACTAGAATGGTATTAATGAAGTTTTTGTCTAGATATTGTATCATGGATGACAGGGTAGCCAATGCATCGGCAAACTCATTTTGGATTCTGGGAACATGTTGGAATTCCGTCTTTGTGAACCTCTTCCTCAGTTCTTGCACGTGGTGCAGATATGAGAGTATCTTGGAGTTCTTGGTTGTCCATTCTCCTCGTACCTGATTTATAAGCAAATCTGAATCTCCAATTATTAGCAATTCTTGAATGTTCATGTCAATAGCTATCTTGAGCCCTAAGATGCAGGCTTCGTACTTGGCCATATTGTTGGTGCACGGGAACCTGAGTTTGGTAGACACCGGATAATGTTGACTGGTTTTTGATACTAGGACTGCCCCTATGCTGACTCCTTTGAAATTTGCTGCTCTATCGAAAAACATTCTCCACCCGTCATAGAATTCTGCAACATCTTCTCCTATGAATGACACCTCTTCGTCAGGAAAATACGTTTTTAGGGGTTCATATTCTCCATCCACGGGGTTTTCAGCTAGGTGATCTGCTAGTGCCTGTCCTTTGATTGCTTTCTGAGTCACGTAGACAATGTTGAATTCACTCAACAGGATTTGCCACTTTGTGAGCTTGCTAGTGGGCATGGTGTAGGCCCAAGTTCAGCTGAAGTTTTGAAGAATGACAAATAAACTCAGTCATGGACCAGGTCCCTCATATGAGACACAGTGTTCATCAACCTATACATATGAGATGCACGTGAAGAAGATAAGACTCAAGGATTAAGCAGCAATATCTTCTGAATTGATCAAAAATGTTGCATATTGGATGAGGAGAGGAAGTCTCCTTATAGGAAGAGGACATAATCCGGATAAAGGATAGGTTGGAGTTTGTATTTTTCAAGGACTCAACTTCGATGGAAGATCAACAATTGAGTCTTAATCAAACTCTAATTACTAACTCATTAAATAACTGTGATTGTTCCCTTTTACAGGTATTGCACATACGTAGAAGTTAAACTAAATTGAGAGCAAGGCAATTTTGCAAGAAATTAATGTGAGATTTAAGTGTGCACTCCTGAAGCTACTTGAACGAGATAGAAGAACTAGTTCCATTGTGTTTATTCTAGTTCAATTGTAGTAGGTGGCTTAAAGTTGTACCTTTCAGCTTTCATAGAAGCAATTGTATTAGGTACTTTGATTATTCAAGTTAGAGTTAACTTGAAAATGTCGCAATAGTTGAGGCTATGTGACAAACTGGGATTAGAGTTAATCCTTATGTTTACAAAGAGTTTTGTAAATGCAATTTTGGCTCAGTGATTTTAGTGGAAGTTTGGGAAAATCCTACTGAGTAGTAGATCGTGGTTTTTTTCACATTTTGAGCTAGGTGTTTTCCACGTAAAAATCTCTGTGTTCTTTATTTTTTGTACTTTTAATTCCCCAATAGTAGTAGTTAGAACACCTAGAAGAACCAGGTTCTTCTAGATCAAAAATTTGGCACCACACAAATCACCCCCCTCTTGTGTAGTATTGACGTTTAGAACATCAATTGGTATCAGAGCGGGTTATCCTTGAAGAGGCTAACACCTTAGAAAAAGATCAACATGAGTGCACCACCTGGGAACTGGGAAGGGCAATCCACTGCCAGGACTCCACTTTTCAATGGTTAGTACTATTCTTGGTGGAAGAACAGGATGAGGGATCACATCATAAGAGAAGACTATGAACTTTGGGACATAGTCACTGATGGTCCTTTAGCAACCACAAAGAAGAATGAGGAAGGAGTGGATGTGCCAAAGACAAAGGCTTACTGCACTGCTGAAGACCCGAAGAAGTGGGAGAAAAATGCTAAGTCCAAGAAATGGCTTGTATGTGGACTGGCCCAGATGAGTACAGTAGGATCCAAAGCTGTACTACTGCTAATGAGATATGGGACACTTTGTAAGTGGCTCATGAAGGAACACCTCAAGTGAAAAGATCTAGAGGAACACTGCTGTATTCTCAATATGAGAACTTTACCATGAAGAAAGGAGAAACTATCCAAGAGATGTATACTAGGCTCAAAACACTGACAAATGAACTTATGTCTCTTGGAAGAATTATTCTCGAAGAAGACAAGGTTGAGAAAATTCTGAAAAGGGTTCTACCAGTCTCATGGGAAAGCAAAATCACTGCAATTCAGGAATCCAAGAATATTTCTACTCTCAAACTGGATGAACTAATTGGAAATCTTACTGCTTATGAACTGAGAAGGCAAACCATGAAGATGGATACACCCAAGAAGGAGAGAAGCCTAGCTCTCAAAATTGCTGAAGGTTCATATCTGGAAGATGATGAGATGGCAATGATCACCAGAGATTTCAAAAAGTACCTAATGAGAGGAAAGGGTTCTTCAAGAGGTACAACCTTCAACAAGTCAAGAGCTCCTGAGAAACAGACCAATGAGGGTTGCTACAAGTGTGGTAAGAGTGATCACATGATCAAGAACTGCCCTCAATGGGAAATTGAGTGGAGGAAAGAAAGGGCTGAATGAAGGAATAGGAAGAAGGAACAGGTTCAACCAAAAAGGAACGAAGGTTCAACCAAGGCCATGGTTACTGCTTGGGAAGAAACCTCAGATGATGAATTAGAAGATGAAGCTGAAGAAGATCAAGCACTGATGCCCATAGGAGAATCAGATGATGAATAAGGGGTAAGTATTCTTCATCTCAAAGAAAAGATCAAATTTTTATCTAAAGAAAGGTTGGCTGAGCTGTTACTAGACTTCATTGAGGAGTCTGAGATTATCAATAATGAGAAGGAAGTTCTTTCAAGGGAATGTGTGATCGTAAAAGCAAAATTCAAAAGTCTAGAATCTAGGGCTAATGAAAGTGATAACACAAATGCTGAGTTGAAGAACAAGGTTCTTGACCTCCATAACAGTGTCCTAGAACTTAGATCTGAAAACTTAAAACTGAAACTAGGAACAGGAAAGAAGAAAGCTGATCAGACTTATCTCACTCTAGAAGAAAATTTGGGAAAAATGAAAGATGAATTGTATAAGAAAGATAAATTCATCAAAGTCCTAAAGGAAGATCTAGGAAAGGTGAAACATGAACTAGACAAAACTTGCAAGTGGAACAAGGCTTCTGATGCACTCTCTTGGCTGCAAGAGCATCACAGTAGCAATAAAAGAGGACTTGGCTATGTGACTCAAGCTCCAAAATGGGGCCCTAAAAGCAAGTATCTCACACTTCCTAAAAATAAAATCTGCACACACTGTGGCAAGACTGGCCATTACAAAAATGAATGTAATGCAAAAGAAAAGGCCAGTCAAAAGAACAAAGCCTTTATTCAAGAGAAAACCAAGTTGCCTAGGTGGATAAGAAGGAATTCGATTTATCCTTTTGCCCAAAAGGGACCCAAACTAGTTTGGGTTTGTAAGATTAACCTCTGATTTCCTTTTGCAGGTCCAAGTGAAAGGGATGAGCCAAATATGGTATATGGATAGTGGCTGCTCAAAAAAAATAACTAGGAACAAGGACCACTTCCTTTCACTTGAGGACTTAAAACGAGGTAATGTATCCATCGGAAATGGAAAGAAAGGTGAAGTCACTAGGGTTAGAAAGGTAGGCAAGACAGATTCTCATTCCATAGAGAATGTCTACCTAATAGATGGCTTGAAATATAGCCTAATAAGTGTGTCACAATTGTGTGACAGAGGTAACCTTGTTGCTTTTACCTCTACCGAATGCTTTTTGATTAACCTTACCACTGACAAGATTGTTTTGCAGGGAAAAAAAGTTAACAATATTTACATTGTAGATTTGTCTATTCTCTCAGAAAATGAACTCACCTGCTTAAGTGTGTTGGTTAATGATCCCCTCCTATGTCACAAAAGACTTGATCATGCAAGTCTAAATCAGTTTAACAAATTAGTCTCTAAATAATTGGTGATAGGGTTACCTAATATCATGTTCAAAGAAGACAAAGTTTGTGAGGCATGTGCAAGGAGGAAGCAGGTAAGATAATCCTTCAAAAGCAAGAAAATTGTAAGTACAACCAAGTCGTTGGAACCGGTCCATATGGATCTATGTGGTCCTATGAGAAGCATGAGCAGAGGTGGAAAGAAATATGTAATGGTACTTGTTGATGATTATTCTATATTTACCTGGGTTCTGTTTCTAACCTCCAAAGATGAAGTATTTTACATGTTCATTTCATTTGTTAGAAAAACTCAGAAATAATTAGGAAATCAACTTGCATCCATTAGGTCTGATCATGGAACTGAATTTGAAAATTCCAAGTTTGCTGAATTCTATGATGAAAATGGAATAGATCATAATTTCTCTGCCCCTTGGACCCCTTAACAAAATGGAGTAGTTGAAAGGAAGAATAGACCACTTGAGGACATGGCTAGAACCATGTTGTTTTCTAGTAAATTGCCCCACAGCTTTTGGGTAGAGGCTGTAAACACTGCATGTTATATAATCAATAGATGCATGACCAGACCTTTGGTAGAGAAGACTCCCTATGAATTACTTAAAGGGAGAAAACCAAACATGTCCCATCTTAGGGCATTTGGTTGCAAATGTTATGTGCACAATAATGGAAAAGACTCCCTAGGTATGTTTGATCCCAGAAGTGATGAGGGCGTGTTCTTGGGATATTCTTCACATAGCAAAGCATATAAAGTGTTTAATAAAAGAACTCTGTGTGTTGAAGAAAGTGTATATGTAGTATTTAATGAAACTAACATTCTTTCTGAGAGACAGGAATATGAAGATGAAGCCATTGGATTGGTAAAGTAACTGACTGAATCTCCAGCACAAGTCAAAGTGGCATCAAAAGAAGAAACAGGTGATGGAACATGTCCTTCTAATAAGGGCAACCTGATAGGGGGAACTAATCAAGGAGAAATTGAATCAAACTCCCTAGAGGAACCTGTTCCTCAGCAACAGAATATGGGAGAGACATCTAGCAGAAACCAGTTGGTTGTGAAACCTTACAAGTATCAAAGTTCTCATCCTATTGAGAACATTATCACTGACCCAACATCTGGTGTCACAACTAGATCACACCTGAAGAATCTGTGTGCTTTTGATGCTTTCCTATCTCTTATTGAGCCTAAAAATATTGTTGAAGCTTTGCAAGATGCAGATTGGGTGAATGCAATGCAGGATGAACTCAACTAATTTGAAAGAAGTCAAGTTTGGTATTTAGTTCCAAGATCCAAGGTTAGATCAATCATTGGCACAAAATGGGTCTTCAGGAACAAACTTGATGAAGATGGAAAAGTTATAAGAAACAAGGCAAGGCTTGTGGTTCAAGGCTACTACCAAGAGAAGGGCATTGACTATGATGAGACATTTGCTCCAGTTGCAAGACTAGAGGCAATCAGACTCCTCATAGCCTTTGAAGCACACATGGAATTCATTCTCCATCAGATGGATGTCAAAAGTGCCTTTTCGAATGGCTACCTAAAGGAAAAAGTGTTTGTGAAACAACCCCCAGGGTTTGAAAGCAAGGAATGTCTTGAGCATGTGTACAAGTTAGACAAGGCTTTATATGGGCTCAGCAGGCCCCAAGAGCTTGGTATGAACGGCTATTTAAATTCCTACTGGATCATGGTTACAAAAGAGGTAAAATTGACACTACCTTGTTCTTAAGGGAAAAAGGTAAAGACCTTCTTGTTGTGCAAATATATGTTGATGACATAATATTTAGGGCCACTAATGATAGGTTGTGTTAGGACTTTGCAAAACTAATGGGGAGTGAGTTTGAAATGAGCATGATGGGTGAGCTTAACTTCCTTAGGTTTGCAGATCAAACAAAGTCCAAATGGAACCATGATCCATCAGCAAAAGTATACAAAATAACTAATCAAAAAGTTTAAAATAGAGGATTCTAAAGAAATAGATACACCTAATGCAACTGCCACTAAATTAGATATTGCTGAACCTGGTTTATCAGTTGATCAAAAGTTGTATAGGGGTATGATTGGTTCAATCTTGTATCTTACTGCCAGCAAACCTGACATTGTTTTTAGTATAGGGCTTTGTGCTCATTTTTAGGCAAATCCAAACGAGTCTCAATTGACTGCTGTTAAGAGGATACTAAGATATCTGAAAGGCACCACTGATCTATGTCTTTGGTGTCCCAAAGGTAGTAATTTCAATCTAGTAGGATATGCTGATGCTGATTATGCAAGTTTCCTAGTGGATAGGAAGAGCACCTCAGGTATGGCACACTTCCTTGGTTCATGTCTTGTGTCATGGGCTACCAAAAAGCAAAATTCAGTAGCCCTATCTACTACTGAAGCTGAGTATGTTACTGCCGCTTCTTGTTGTGCTCAATTACAATGGATCAAACAATAGTTGGTAGATTTTGGAATTGAAATGGGATGTATTCCAATATTCTATGATAACACTAGTGTTAAAAATATGACAAAGAACCCTGTTCATCATAAGAGGACTAAGCACACAGATGTTAGACACCACTTCTTAAGAGATAACTATGAGAAATAATTGATTTCAATAAAATTCTGTGCTACTGATAAACAAATAGCTGACATCTTCACTAAAGCACTGAGTAGAGAAAACTATGAGAGGAACAGGTTGGAATTTGGGATGATTAAGATCACCTAATAGGTCCAGTTTATAATTCACAATGAAAAAAAATGAAAAATGAAATTTTTTTTTGGTTAGGAGTTCTAACTTTGTGTAAATATCTAGATCAATTCTTACTCAGTTTCATACTTTAATTAGTATACTCCTGTGACATGTGTATATATATGATTCACTTATCTCTTACAAAGTTTCTTCTATTTTGGAATTTGAGGCATGTTCAAGAGAGTTCTATATGAAGAACCTGGTTCATGAGTATGTGTTCATATGAAAAGCTCAGGTATGTTTTCTATACTTTGCACAATTAGAAAGATTATTTTTCCAATCATGAGTAGAAGTCCTATATTCATCGAATTCCCAAAATTATATCCGTTGAGCATTGAACCAATTTCGTCCCCCTAGAACTCTAAAAATTGAGATTTTTGCCTAAAATCTAGAGAAGCCAAATAACCTCTAAGAGACTGGAATTAAAACATGACTAGACTTCTAATTGACCCCTGAAAAAGCTGTCGTTATTGCATTTAAGTCTTATCACCTGTAAACACACCACACCTCTCCTTCATTAGTCCATAACCGTCAAAACTCCTCTCAAGTTCAGATTGCCCTTCTTCTCTCCAAAATTCCAAATTTTTTCAAGAAAAAATCCACCATGTCTAACCCCCAACATAACTCTGGCACTCCCCCACCTGCATCTCCCTCGAACACATCCTAATATACTCCTCCTATTGAAAACCCAAAACCTAGGTTTTGTAGGCAGAAAATGCTAGCTAGAAAAACTGTAGCTTCTGGAGCATTGAGGAAAGGTCTAAGCGAGAAATTGAAGGATAGCCAGAGGAAGGAAGGTCATGCTCAAAAATCTGAATCAAGCTCTAAGTCTGATGATTTTATTTCTTTGTGACGACCCGTCCCGTCGTCATGTGAGTTACCGCCTCGTTTCCCCCTTATTGTATTGCTTTATGTTTCATTATCAGTACTGAGTGCGCTAGAATTTAATTGGAGTAATTTTGATAAGAAATGAGACACTTAGTCTCTTTTAAGAAGACTTAAATTGAAAAAGTCAATCGGATGTTGACTTGTGAGTTAGAGGGCTCGGAATTGAATTCTGATGATTCAGTTAGCTCCGGGTGATGATTTAAGGCTTAGGAGCACAATTGGAAGTAATTTTGAAGGTCCGGTGAAGAAGTTAGCCTATTTTGGCGAAGTTAGCATTTTGGCGATTTCCAATTGATAGGTGATATTTTGATCCGGGAGTCGGAATAGAATTCCGAGAGTTGCAGTAGCTCCGTTAGGTTATTTTGGTTATGTTTGCAAATTTTCAGGTCATTCGGACGTCGTTTGGTTGTATTTTTGATCGAATGTGAGTTTCGGAAGTTTTAGTTTAACTTAGGCTTGAATCCGCCGTGATTTGATGATTTTGTGTTAATGGATGTGTTTTGATGATTGGAAAAAGTTTGAATGAGGATTTAGGATGCGTTGATTCTTTTGGTTGAGGTCCCAGGGGCCTCGGGGTGATTTCGAGTGTTCAAACGGACTAGTTTTGGCCTTGGGAAATAGCAGATTTTTGTTGTTGGGTGTTGAAGACTTTTGTTCATTGCGTGAGGAGTAACGCGAATGCATAGGGTATTTTGAGGGAGCCTGGGATTTTGCCTTCGCGTTCGCGAAGGAGAGGCCCGCGATCGCGTAGATGTGGAATCTTGTTGATCGCGTTCGCGTGAAGGGGTGACGCGTTCGCGTAGGCTAGGGAAGTGGGCCATCGCGTTCGCGTTGTGGTTGTTGCGTTCGCATATGAGGGCCTAGGAGCCAGATCAAATAAAGCATCTCGTTCGCATGGCTAAGGTCGCGAACGCGATGAAGGAATTGCTAGGCGGACAGAAGGGTTTATAAACATTTCCTCCGCGAGCTAAAGTCATTTTTCACCATTGTTGAGCAAATTTGGGAGCTTTTGACGAGGGATTAAGAGGGTTTCGACTAGGATTCGCTTGGAGGTAAGTTTTATGAGTTAAATACATTATTTTATTGAAGATTCATCATTTAAAACTCTGAAAATTGGGTGAAAATTTGAGAAGTTAGGGCTTGGTTTTTGCTATGTAAATTTGGGATTTGGTGGCCCATTTGGACTCCGATTTTGATGAACTTTATATGTACGGACTCGTGGCGAGACGAGGATTCCGAAAATGTTAATTTCGTAATTTTTCAAGACGTGGGCCCGGGGCTCG
>MU677212.1:2919-97479 GCA_026770625.1 Nicotiana glauca | reverse complement strand
TTCGCTCTTATTACCACTGAGTTGGAAGTACTCACTTTATTCCCTGCACCTTGCGTGCAGTTGCAGGTACTGTTCACCCGGTAGCGGGTTAGTAGCAGATTGAAGGTATTGCTATCGTAGCTAAGCAAGGTGACCGCTTGCGTTCGCGGCACCGAGATTCTTCTTATTCTTGATTCCCAGATTTTACTCTATGTATTATAGACTTTAAAATTGTAATAAAGACCCTCCTAGATGCTCGTGACTTATGACACCCCGGCCGGGCTGTATTGGGTTGTATTTATATTGATTAATATCATTAATTCATATGCGAACCGTTATATAACTGACTAACTGCTTTAAGTGGTGTTCTGAAATGGTCTGGCTGGCCTTGTCTTCACGAGAGGCGCCATCACGACCGGATTTGGGAATTGGGTCGTGACATTCTTCCAGCGAAGGTGAAGAACATGGGTCTTCTGATACTGAAAATATTCAAGAAACCCCTGGTGTGGTAAATACTTTCTTGGTATTCTTTGATGTAGTTGAAAAGGTTGAAAATAGGTTTGTCTTGGTTGGTCTTGTTAAAGATGTATAGGGGGCTGATTCTAGTAGAAGAAGAGGTAAAAAGAAAGAAAAAGAGAGAGAGAGGGAGTCAGTGGTAATGTGAGGGGAAATAAGAAAGAAAAAGTATTGGCTATCTGTGGAGGTGTTGAAGAAAGTGGCAACAAGTCAGGGGCAAATAGTTCTTGGGAGGCGGCTGAAGGGCTAGTAAATTTAAGAAAGCAACAAGCTGAACCCGGTTCATCTTCTGAGGAAACTTTGGCTGACATTCTGAAGAAGGTTGGGGCTAGTTATTATCCAAAGAAGGGTAAAGCTTCCACACAAAAGGCTCCAACTGCTTCCAAGCCAACAAAGAAAAGCAAAATGTCATCCCCAAAACCTACTGTACCTTCAGTACCTAAGGGAAGAGCTACCAGGAGGAGGGTCAAATAAAGTGAAGCGGAATTGCAGAAAGCTCTAGAAGAGAGTAGGAAGAAAAGGAGGGAAAAAGGAAAAGCAAAGGTTGTGGAGAGTTTTGAGGTTGCAAAAGAAGAAGAAGAGGAGATGGAACTGGTCCATCAAGAAAGAGGAACAACTGAAAAGGTTCCAACAACCAAACCAAAAATTTCCAAGAAGTCTTCCTCTGTACCTGCACCTGCTGGATCTTTTTTAGCCAAAAGAACTAGGTCTGCTGTGAAGGGTAAACAAAAGAAAATTGTTAAAGAAGATGAAGAGTGGAAAGGCGGAGAAGAAAAGGAATCTGAGAAAGACCAAGATAGGTTTGCCATCTTTGGCAGAAGAAATTTTTTGAAAGGAAGGTTGTTGAGAGACCTGGATGAGCCAGGTATAAGAAGATTGATGGATACTCATACTGCACAAGGGTGGAAGGACATGGTCCTTGAAATGGATGGCAGGCTGGCTAGGAATGAATTGATTGAATTTATGGCCAATGCCACTATGAAAAATGGGGTAGTCTCCAGCCAGGTGAAGGGTGTAAAAGTGGAGTTTGATGCAATCAAACTGGGTGAGATTCTGGGCATACCTAGTGAAGGGTATGATGACTATACAAGGCAAAGGTGGCCATGTCTAGAATCTCTCCCCACTGCTCTTCAAATTACAAGGAATTTTCGTGATGCTGCAACTACTGAAGATATTGAAGGCTGGCTAGGAATGAATTGATTGAATTTATGGCCAATGCCACTATGAAAAATAGGGTAGTCTCTAGCCAGGTGAAAGGTGTAAAAGTGGAGTTTGATGCAATCAAACTGGGTGAGATTCTGGGCATACCTAGTGAAGGGTATGATGACAATACAAGGCAAAGGTGGCCTTGTCTAGAATCTCTCCCCACTGCTCTTCAAATTACAAGGAATTTTTGTGATGCTGCAACTACTAAAGATGTACCTGAAACCAGATTTGTCCAGAAAAGTGAGATGAGACCTGAGCACAAGGTCTTGTTCGAATTTGTTAACAAGTGCCTACTGCCTAGACATGAGAGGAGGCATACTGCCAATTACATGGACCTGGTGCTTATCGAGTGCCTTGTGAGAGGAATGCAGATAAATTGGTCTGCTTTCATTGTCAAACTACGAGACATGGTCATTAATGGCTCCAAGGCACATGCAACTCCATATGGGTTCATACTGACTACTGTGCTGGACAAGATAAGGGTGCCTTTGAAGAAATGGGAGATGGCATCAGGCTAGGAGCAATTTGGTGTTAAGACCTTATTTTTTTGTGTCTATCCTGTCAATGCCACCCCAGTTGAACTTGGTTCATCTCTGAAGACACCTGAATAGCAAGGTTAGGGCTTTGGTTCAAGAGTGTAGAACTAAGGATGCTGAAATTGCTAGGCTTCAGGCTTGTGTTGCTGAATTGGAAATTGAAAGAGATGGCCTTAGAGCTGAGCTAGCAAAAGAAAAGGAGAAAAGTGATGGGATGCTTTCAAATATGCTCAATCTTCTCCAAACCCAGCCCTCTAGTTCCTCCAAGCCTTAGGTGCTCCATTTGTTGTTTTCTGAACCAGTCTAGTAACCCCCCAGTGACCCAGCTTAGGGACTTTTTCAGTTTTTTGCTCATATTTGGAAGTTTTTTCTTTCTTTTTGTGGTTTGTAGGTGGAAACATACCTAATCAATGACAACTGGTGTTTCTCTTATTCTATGAAGAATTTGTTCTTAATAGTTTATATGTGTTTGTTAATTATTGATGATGTAATCCATGTTTTCACTTGCAGTTGCGCCAGTGGCCATGAGTAATTACTAAAATCTGGGATTCACAATGTATGCAACTTTTCGATGATGCCAAAAGGGGAAAGAGATATTGTGCTTTAATCTTTATTCTGAATAATGTGATGTTTATAACCTAATTAAACCTGGTCATTGATGATAAGTTAAAATTCTAAGTTAAATTGTTGATGGTTAAGCTAAGTTCATATAGGTTCTTTGAGCAGTAAAAGCACAGAGTTTGTCATCATCAAAAAGGGGGAATTTGTTGGCCCAAGTTCAGGTGAAGTTTTGAAGAATGACAAATGAACTCAGTCATGGACAAGGTCCATCATATGAGACACAGTGTTCATCAAGCTATACATGCGAGATGCATGTGAAGAAGATAAGTCTCAAGGATTAAGAAGAAATATCTACTGAACTGATCGAAAAGGTTGCATATTAGATAAATAGAAGAAGTCTCCTTATAGGAAGAGGACACAATCCGGATAAAGGATAGGGTTGGAGTTTGTATTATCAAGGACTCAACTTTGATGGAAGATCAGCAATTGAGTCTCTATACTTACTAATTCATTAAATAACTGTGATTGTTCTCTTTTATAGGTATTGCACATACACAGAAGTTAAACTAAATTAAGAGAAAAAGATCAAGACAATTTTGCAAGAAATTTATGTGAGATTTAAGTGTGAACTCCTGAAGCTACTTGAACGAGATAGAATAACCAGTTCCATTGTGTTTATTCTAGTTCAATTGTAGTAGGTGGTTTAAAGTTGTACCTTTCCAGCTTTCATAGAAGAAATTGTATTAGGTACTTTGAGTATTCAAGTTAGAGTTAACTTGAAAGTGTCGCAACAGTTGAGGCTGTGTGCCACATTGGGATTAGAGTTAATCCTTAGGTTTACAAAGAGTTTTGTAAATGCAGTTTTGACTTAGTGATTTTAGTGGAAGTTTGAGAAAATCCTACTGAGTAGTAGGTTGTGGTTTTTTCACCTTTTGAGACAGGTGTTTTCCACGTAAAAATCTCTGTGTTCTTTATTTTCTATAATTTTAATTCCGCAATGGTAGTAGTTAGAACACCTAGAAGAACCAGGTTTTTCTAGATCGAAAATTGGGTACCACACAAATCACCCTCCCTCTTGTGTGGTATTGACATTTAGAACATCAAATGGGCTTCTGAAAGATGTATTTCAAAGGATCTATCCTTGATATGAGATATGTAGTATAGGCACAGGAGTAGTGCCTCAGCTTCTGGGCTACCCAAGTTAAAGCACAACAGGTGCGTTCTAATAGAGAATACCGGGCCTCGTACGGAGTGAACTTTTTGCTGAGGTAGTAAATGGCCTGCTCTTTCGTTCTTGTCTCATCATGCTGCCCCAAGACGCAACCGAAGGCACCATCTAACAATGCGATGTAGATTAATAGAGGTCTACCTGGTTCAGGCGGGACTAAGAGTGGTGGCATTTACAAGTATTCCTTGATTATGTTGAAAGCTTTTTGGAAGTCATCAGTCCAATTGGTGGCGGCACCCTTCTTCAACATCTTGAAGATCGGCTGACAAATAACTGTAGATTGTGCTATGAACCGACTGATGTAGTTAAGTCTCCCCAAGAAACTCATTACGTCATTCTTGTTCCTTGGTGGTGGAAATTTTTGAATTTCTTTGATCTTTGATGGATCCAGTTCTATCCCGCGACGACTCACAATAAACCCGAGCAATTTCCCAGTTGGAACCCCAAATGCACATTTCGCGAGATTCAGCTTTAGGTTGTACCTTCGCAGTCTATTGAAGAATTTCCTCAAATCTACCATGTGATCAGTGGCCTTCTTTGACTCAATGATGATGTCGTCTACATACACCTCGATCTCCTTATGTATCATATCGTGAAAAATGGTAGTCATAGCCATTATGTAGGTGGCCCCTATATTCTTAAGGCTAAACGACATCATCTTGTAGCAGTACATTCCCCACGGTGTAATGAAAGCTATTTCCTCGGCATCCTCTTCATCTATCCAAATCTTATGGTAACTAGCAAAACAATCCACGAATGATTGAAATTCATGCTTGGAGCAATTGTCAGTCAGGATGTGTATGTTTTGCAAGGGAAAGTCCTCTTCTGGACTAGCCCGGTTGAGATCCTGGTAGTCAACATAGACTCTGACTTTCCCATCCTTCTACAGTACTGGCACAATGTTGGCTAACCACGTCGGATATTCTACTACCCTGAGAATCTTAGCATTGACCTGCTTAGTGACTTTTTCCTTGATTTTCAAACTCATATCTGGCTTGAATTTTTTGAGCTTCTATTTTACCGGTGGACATGTCGAATCAGTCGACAGTTTGTGTTCCGTAATGGTTGTACTCAGACCAGTCATGTCATCGTACGACCAGGCGAATATGTCCTCATATTTGCTTAGAAACTCTGTGTATTCCTTCTTTTCTGATGGTGATAAGTGAACGCTGATTCATGTTTCTTTGACATTTTCTGCATCTCCCAGGTTAACAATCTCAGTCTCTTCCATGTTGGACTTAGGTCTGTTCTCAAAATTCTCAACTTTTTTAATAATCTCTTTCGGTATATCATCTTCCTCTGAATCTATATCCATTTGTTGCGTTGTCTCATTGCATGTCACAGTTATTGGTTCATCAAGATAGGTAATAGTAATGTTGTATAAGTAAAGTAATGAGAGAAAATAATAAGATTTAGATTTATAAGAAAACCGAAATGCTTTGATAAATTCCATAACTGTTTTTGAACATTGGAGCTCTTTCTTGCAAAAAAAAAAATGCGAAAGGAAAGTCAACTAGTAAAATAAAAATAGTGAATAATGCTTGTTTAGCCTTGCTACCCCGAGGCTCGTTGGGCTCTAGTGGTTCTGACGGACCATTTATTGATATGTGCCTTTCTGCTTAAGATGCTTATGCCAGAGTGCACGAACTAACCTTTTGGGGATAGGGAAATAAACAAAAAGTAAAAAACAAAAAGGTAGCAAGTTAGTGAGGATTATAAAAAAATGTTGCAATATTTAAACACATAGTGCGGGAATGTAAAACGTGTCCTAATTTGGAAGCTTCGTTGTGCCCGAGGTAGGCCTAGCGACAAGTTGATTTGGAGAACTTAGGATGCTAAATGCCTCATTTTATTGATAAAAAATAGAATAGTCCCAAAATGACACTAAATAAGCAAGAAATAAAACTCACTAATGGCTATTGGCCTTATTACATTTATATGGCGAAAAGTAAATTCCTATCTATCTGGTCCTAGAAAGACCTTCCCCAGGTTGAATTCTCTCGTTGAACAAATCCTCCAGTTCGCATAGGTTCACCAGTAAAATGCCTTCGCCAGGTGTTCTCCTTCGTTTCCCTTAGCGTTCTGGCAGTCGGTGACTCTCTACCTCATTTTTCCTTCTAATTCCAGCAGACTCTACTCTAGATATTCCAACTTTCCACTAGCTTTGGCGGCCCTCTCTTTCCACTAATTGATTTGGTCATTTGATAGAAGACTCCTCCACCAGTCTAGCAAGGGTGGGGGTATGCTAATCATACCAAAACTGGGGACTTTGTACCTTATTTTCTACAAAATAAAATGGTTAGACCCTACCCCCACCATACACGACTATTTAACATCAACAATTGGCATAAAAGCATTTAGTTCTCCAAATAAATGCATAGAAAGTGGTAGTGTCCGTTTGGGTTTTAGGGAAACCCAGTGGACTTTGGACAAGGCTATCTTAAAGAGTCATTATGCGAACAACATAACTGACTTGGCTAGGTTTGACCATGATGCATGCACAATTTAAATAGAAAGGGTTTCTATGGGGTTTCAGACTGGTACCCATGAGCGGATAACTCAAGAGGGAAAGACACGGAACCATCGACTACACCGTTGATCGACTAATTTTACCGCAAATATACGTTTGCCAGATTTAGGGGTGATAATATCGGAAGAGCGCAACCACACATTATAAGTGTTGCTATAGTATTTTGTTTGGCACTAATTTAGAGAAGTTATCACGTATTTGCACGTTCATAAAGCAATAATTACAATACTTTAAAACAGTAATAACGGGAGGCAGTAAAGGAAAGCAGTAAAAGAAATAAGCGAAAGAAACAAAAAGATATGTTAGTTTTGTAGTAGAAGAATGGATTAAATACTTAAAGGCATTAAGCAAATAAAGACACATTAAGAAGCATAAAATCATAATAATAGCCGGAAATGGTAAAAGCCTAAAAGAAATCCCAAACAGTGTATCCATGCTGTCGCGCCCCCTTTTCTCACGAAATCGGGTTTATGACATTTGGGAGGACAAATCGTTCCCTTTTGGGAATTGGGTTTTGAAATTGAAGAGTCGCCACCTAATGATTTAAGTGCATTAGGACACTAATGAGGGTTTGAGTCAAGTAACCGGAGATTGGGTAAGGGCTTGAAATTATCCTAAGAGGAAGGTGTTAGGAACCCCTCAAGATCCACTAGTATGGTTCCCGGCCAAACTATTGTTGTGAATTAAATGCAAATAACACATAGGCAAATAAAACTTCAAGTAAGAGGGGATTTTCACATAATGGTTACAAATAGGCAAAGTTAAAAAAATGAAAGGGAGACTAATTTTTCCTTAGAGAAATAGTTTTAAAAGATCTAAAAGAAACAAAGAACAATGGGAAGGGGGTCCTAGGTTTATTAATAATATGGATCACCCCACACAACATCCAGTAATCACTCCTTAGTGAGGGGCTACACGTGATGTTATCGCATGATCATCATATCCATATCTACCCTTTCCCACTTTGTTAAGGTATTAAAGCGCAGAATGGTCTCGTTTACTTATTACATGCTATTACCCACCCCAATCCTATCAGTCCCGGAGGTACTTGGGACTACTAATCCTAAAGGGAGGAGATGTTGGGCTTATTTGTGGTTTTAAAAGATAAAATTCTAAGGCGACAAGCAAAATACACATATAGCAAGTTTGGGGAAAGCATATAAACAAATAAAAGGCTCAAATACACCTCATTTAAACAGAGAAGCACATAATTTAGCATGTCTTGCATGTACTGTTTAAGGTCTGATTCAACTTAAAAGGTTGAGGCAGACTGATTTATTACATAGTTCAAATAGGAAGCCTGACTATGGCTTGCCTACTGGTTGTAGCTAATAAAATATTATTCAATTTATAAAATTCATCATAAGGTTTGCCCAAGTGTTGGACGAGGGTCCTATATGCATGATATCTACTGATTTTAGAAATAATGAATAAAACAGAATACATACTGATTCAAGAAAAAGTTGTCAGTTATTAAAGAAAGGTGAGTTTTAGCAAAAGATCATAAGTTCAGCAACTGGTAATGCATTATTATTGCTGGTTTTTGACTTATAATCGAGTGAGGTGATTCAGTTTGGTTAAAGCTTCTATAGGCATGCTTTCTATGCGTTTGTCGACTTTAGAACACTTTTATAGACATAGAAAAATGAAGAAATCCTACAAACATGAAATCTAGGTGTTGTATTTTTGTATGAACATGATATCTAATTGCAGTTGGTTATATAAGACCTATAAGTATATTTTCCTAATGAAAGTGGATATGCAAGATTTAGAGAGACATATAGGCATATGCATATAAATATGCATATGTAGAATTCAAACTTCGAATAATTGTAGACATATCATCTATATGAGAAAATGCAGGATTCCTATAGACATGGTATCTATATATGAGAATGCAGGATCCCTAAAGACATGCTATCCATATATGAGAGTATGCATGATTCATATAGACACGGTATCTATATATGAGAGAATGAATGATTCCTATAGACATGGTATCTATATATGAGAGTGCAAAAATTCAGAAAACTCCTAAAGGCAGGTTATCTATCCCCTTTGCATCCATGGCTACCCCTCCATTTTCACTAGTCCCCCTCGAGAGTTCTATTACAAAGTTATTACAGTCTAGAAAAGAAGTAAAGTAAAGAAAATACACTGAAAATTAAAAGTACTACCAAGGAGAGCTTGATTCAGACTTCCTGTCCAAAGTATGAAGCGAACCAACTCCAAGAGATCATATTTCAACGCCTTTTTCCCATTAGGGGGTGTTTCAAAGTTCCCTAAGAATCTCATATGAACTCCGAGCAGTGCTTACACCCAAATGGATCACTAGATTAAGACATGGTGCAGTGTGTAAGGGCCAGCCCTCAGGTGTCCAAGTCCAGAGGGAACTCAAGGTCCCAAGGAAAGGCTCACAAAAGGGGGGCAAAATTTAGTGGCTAAGAGAGAGTGAAAGCACATAAGTAGAATTCTGAAAGGGTAAAGGGAAAAAAGAAGTAGCTTAAATCAGTACACATAAGGGTATAGGGGAATGGGGAGTTACAGGAGGTAAAAAGTAGGCTGGTGGGCATACCAAGCAATGGGAGATGATGGCACACCATTAGGCCTGTTAACACATATTGTTTAGAGGTTAATACCCCCATGGATCAAACTTAATTCATGGACAACAACTTACATTGCCATGCCTCAAGTCATAACTCAAAGCACATAGGGGTAATAGGGGAATGGGGGTTCATAAAAAACAAACAGAAGGAAATTAGCATGCCAATTTAAATATTGAGATATACAGGTACACGCAAGCAAACATGGACACAAAAGCAGTAAATACACATTGTTGTGGTGCAAAAATTAAATCCAGACATACCAGTTTTAGAGAAACAAACAAAGAAAAGTAGTAGGTCTCGTAAACAGGCCACAATGTAGACAAGAAGAGAATATTATTGTGAGAGTATGAGTTCAGAAGATTTTTGAATTGTGTTTAGTTTATGAAAAGGGTAGTGCCTTTTATATTGTAGAAAACCAGGAAGAAATAAGGTAAGAAAAATAGTTAAGAAACTGATTTTCAATTAAGCATCAATTACACAAGACTTCCCTTAACTAAGGGATTCAGATTTAAACAGGTAAAAATAATTTAAGGAAAGAAATTGAATAAGCACTTTGTGCAAAACATGTAATTAAGGGAAAATACATAAAAGGTTATTTAAGGAGAGGGTTTTGAAGTACATGGTTATATAAATAAGGTAAAAAAATCAATTAAAATCCAGTAAATCAAAATCCAAAGATCTTGTGATTACTGACTCAAGAATGAACTAAGTTGCAAATGCTGAGAAGGGTTTTAACTTAGGTCGAGTCACAGAGAGAATCAACAAACAAGGAAAGAAAATCAATCAAACATATTCAAAAGGAAGTCTGAACTAAACGCAGATTTGCAAACTATTTTAGAGGGAAATTCATTGCACATAAAGAGCATAAAGACATGTCAAGCATGAAAGAATATGTTGTGTTATTGTAGAAATCAGTGGAAAATAGGTCCAGAAGCATAGCTGTCACATAGGTCAGCAAAATTAGATTAGAAGTATCGTTTAGCAACATATAAAGGATTTGATGTACAGTTCTTAGAAGAGTTTAGCAAAGGCTGGAATCATGTGAAAAATAAGTATTTTGAAACTCATTTCAGAGACTCGAAATAGGTTCAGAGGTCTCAGAAAGAACTAGAACCTCTACCATGTTCCTCTCAAAAACTGAAACTCGTGAAAAACATGATAGAAAGGCAACATGCAGAGCATAGTAGAAGAGCTCAAAGAAAAATAGAGTAGAAGAAACTTACACGAAACATAAAAATGGAAAAATTGATAAGATCAGTAGCAGAAACATGATGAGATGTTTAACAAGGACTTAAGAACATAGTAATGGAAAATAGTAGGAGAAACAAATCAGAACACATTAGAGAAGATACAATGGAGAAAGTATACGAGAACACAGTATAGGAAAATACAGCAGAAGAAGCATGTAAGAACATGGTAGGAGAAAATCACAGGAGAAAAGAAATATGGTAGAAAAACGTACGAGAACATAGCATAGGAAACACAATAGGAGAAGCATAGAAGAACATGGTATAATAAAATATAAGAACATAGTAGAAGCAAATACACACAAAAGAAAAGAGAAACATTTAAAACTTTTCATAAAACTCTAGATCGGAAAAGAAATAGTTTTGAAAGTAATTTTTTGCAAGAAAAGCCAGAGAAATTGTTTGAGAACTTACGGAAATCAAAGATACAGAATGGATCTAAAGGAATAGGAGAAAACTTCGAATGGTTAAGGTTTCAGAACAACCCTAGTAGTGAGAAAGGCTTGGAAAGATCACTGATCTAAGTCGGAGAAGTCAAAATCAGGCTCGAACAACCATGGTACGCCGGAGTAAAACCGAAGATGGCCGTGGAACTTGAATCGAACGAAGCCTGGACCAAACCTCGTCATGGTCAGGCCTTGATCTTCAAAAATCAGACGCGTGGGAGTCATAGGAGGTTGGTGTAGGGTTCCATAGCCTTGGAAACCATGTATTCCGGTGGCTTTCAAGGCGGAAGTGGTGGCTATGGTTTGGGAGGATTCGAGAGAGTTTGATAGAATGGAGGGTTCAGAGGCGGCTGGTGGGTGGAAATGATTAGGGTTGGGGGAGGGGGGTTGGTGAATTAAAAAAGGTAAGGACGAAATGTGGCCGTTGATCATTTTGATCAACGACCTAGATTAAACGGTGAGCCGGGCAGGTCATTCAAACGGGCTATGGGTCGGGTAATTTTAGGAATTGGGCTAGGGTTGAAATTAGGCTACAATTGAAATGAAATCTGGCTATATTTTAAATAGCTATTTTTTCCATTTATTTTATAAATATAGCAAATTAAATTCTAAAAATAAATTAAAAGTACTAAAATGATTTATAACATATAATTATCAATTTAAAAATACTTGTCTTAATTTTTATAAATAAAAATGCAATCAAATCATAAAGGAGGCTAATATCGCAATTATGCAATTTAGCTTCTTAAAATGCTAAACAAATTTGTAAAAATATACAAAAATTATCTGGGCTATAGTTTAGCATAAATATGAGAATTCAACAAGTGAATTACCAAAGTGATAATTTTGGGAATACTTATTGGATTTTTCTTGATAGAATAGGGTAATAAAATTGATTTTAAATCTTAAAAAAATTTGAGAAAAATAATACAACCTTGTGGATCGGCTGACCAAGTCCGCGCACTTCATTCCTATGTGTACTACCTATTCTTTAGAGCGGTTGGCAGAGATCTATATCCGAGAGATTGTTTATTTGCATGGTGTCCGAGTTTCCATCATTTCAAATAGGGGCACTCAGTTTACTTCGCAGTTTTGGAGGTGTGTGTTGCGAGAGTTGGGTACTCAGGTTGAGTTGAGCACAAATTTTCACCCTCAGACGGACGAGCAGTCCGAGCGTACTATTTAGATATTGGAGGACATGTTGCGCGCGTGTGTAATTGATTTTGGAGGGTCATGGGATCAGTTTCTACCGCTCGCAGAGTTTGCTTATAACAATAACTACCAGCCGAGTATTCAGATGGCTCCATATGAGGCTATGTTTGGATTGTGCCTACAACTCCACTTTCTTTTCAAGACTGTCTCTGTTGTCTTTTACAAGATTATTTCAAACAGGTGCCTTTTCAAATTGTTTTCCCTGATTAAATCTTTTTTAAGCACTCTCACATATACTCGTAGGTTTTAAGTTCTGCCCTTCTAATGCATAACTATTTGGGGATCCCTATGAGATCCCTCTGAACTCTAATACATTAGAGTTGGCCCTTCCATACTGCACTTACTTAATTATGACTATGAAATCTGGGTTTGAACAATGTCCGGGATCCCTTGAGGACCTTAGGGAACTCTGACAGACCTGGATTATGTGAAAGGCTGTCTGGCATTGGTAACTTTAGAAATTTGGGCCTCCTTATAGGTTCCCTATAGAGTAACTTCTTATTTTTCTTATCTACTTATGCAATTCATTCGATATTGGCCTGTAATAATTTGTAAATGAATATGCGGTTGGATAGTGAAAATGGGAGGGTAGCTATACATGTTATCAATATTAATGGGTAGAAAACACGCTTTAAGTTTATATTCTCATGTATCCGCATTACAACTCATGTTTAGGACCAATACATGCAAAGCATATCATGTATTAGAAACCATGCTCATGGGTTCCATGTTTACTTCTTTCAGCATTTCATTTTGTCATCTCTGTTATCACATAGAAATCCTGCTTTAGGCTAAATAATAGCATCAACGTAAAACTATTGCTCCTGCACATCTTGAAATCATGCTGTAACTTTTTGAGCATTTAGAAATCATGCTTTAAGAATTCTGCATATCCTGAAATCATCCTGCATTTTCATATGTGCATGTTCGATACCCTCTTTTAGGGTCTTGGTCACACTCGCTCAGTCACACCTAGTTAAACTACTGATTCATGAAAAAGGACTTAAAATAGTCTCATGTTTGATTATCATGTTTAAGTGAAACTGGTCATAATCCATTTATGTCTTTGCAACATTTAGAATAACATGCTTTAGGTAAATAACTTCTAAACTGTTTTAATAATTCTCGTAACTGCTACATATGATTTTACGCCTAGGTAAGCCTTAGGTAATCAACTTTAAAATAAAATCAGAACCGTCTTTGTGATTAGTGTTTAACTGTTCGCATGTTAAAATCATTAGGCAAGCCTGATTAGGACTTCCTCTCTAATTTATGTAATAAATCTGACTCTGTTGTTATCACTTAGATACCATGCTTAGGATCTGAATTTAGACCTTAATTGTGTATGAGTCATGTTGTTTGTGTGCACTATGTGTGGAGGTATATCTGAGCCTTTATTTGTCTTTCATGCTTCTCTTTAATTAAAGTCCTATCTGTTTATTATGTGTCGCTTTAGTATTTTACTTTTAAGAATCCCCTTTTTAGCATAGGAGTCCTAAATTCCTCCGGGGCTGATAGGAACGGACGGGTAACAACATGCAATAGAGGTCGAGACCGAACCACACTTTAATTACCTTCATAGGGTGGGAAAGGGTAGATATGGATATAATAATCGGTGCGTTAATACCACGTGTATCCCCTCTTTGAGGAGTGTCATACCGGGTATTGCATTGATGTGATCTATATTATAAACAAACCTAGGACACCCCCCTTACATTCACAAATATGCTTAGATTGTCATTCTTTTCAAAACCTAGCTCTTCATTAACTTCTTTTTTTAAACATCTGTGTACTTAAACTTAAATCCCCTATTATTTGAGTCATACTGGTTTATTTTCTAACTGTACAATTTCACAAAAACTGTTTGGCTGGGAACCACATTAGCGGATCCTGAGAGGTGCCTAACACCTTCCCCTTAGGATACTTACAAGCCCTTACCATGTCTCTGGTTACCAAACGTAGTTATAAATGAACCCTATAGGTTCCCTAACGCACCTTAAATCTTTAGGTGGCGAATTTTCAAAAATACAAACCCCCTTTCCAAAAGGAAAGAGTTGTCCCAACAAAAATGTCATAATTTTGCGAGAAAAGGGGCGCGACAGCATAGCGACTTTGCCAGTGACTTTGGGATTTTACCATTAATTTCTTCTTCAAAAGCAAAACTGAGATATCTTTCTTGTTCCCTTCCTTTATAACTGCTTTAAATTATAAAACTATTGTATTTATCGCTTTCTTAACATGAAAATACATGTCAACATGCTTTTAATTATTGCATAATAATGCTCAACATTACACTCCACTCGTGCCAAACCAAAATACTATAGCAATGCTTAATGAGTGGTTGCGCCCTTCCTATATCATTACCCCCTAAATTCAAAAAGGCTTATTTGCGGAAAAACTAGTTGATCAGTGGTGCAGTTGATGGTTCCGTGCCTTCCCCCTTGAGTTGTCTAACCTAGCCGGGTTAGTTATGTTATCCACGTAACGAAGATAGCCATGTCCAAAAGTCCACTGGGTTTCCCTAAACCCAAACGGACATCATCACATTCCGTGCATTTATTTAGGGAACTAAATACTTCATGCTAATTGTTAATGTTAAATAGTCTAGTCTAGTGGGGGGTAAGGGCCTAACCTTGTTTGCCTTTCAGAAATATAAGGCACGAAGTTCCCAGATTCGGTACGGTCACCAATATCCACCCAAGATTGCTAAGTTAGTGGGAAGATTTTCATTCTAGTGGCAAAACCCTTGTCAGAAAATATCTGGGTAATCTACCGTCCCTCCTGGAGATCCATCCTAACAACATGATAATAGAAACTGCTACCTTATTTTGGGATTGTGAAAGGGCTGTGTTCTGCTTTGGTGACATCGAAATGACACCGTTGCTAGAGGAAATAGGAGCACTGGCCGGTCTAGTGTGGTAAACCCAAATGCTTGAGAACCGCACATGCAAGGGTTTCCTAAAAATGATGGGTTTGAAGAAGAATGCATAATTGGTATGCCTAAAAGAATCGCACATCCCTTTTGACTGCCTGTATGAAAGGTACGGTCATAGTAAATCATACCGTACCTACCATGAAGAGTTTGCCATCACGTCCTTGGAACATATCCATCGTAGGGTATTCGTCTTCATGTTTTGCTTCCTGTGTCTTATCGTGTTCCCAATAAAGAAAGGGAGAATCCATACTAGGCTGACTATGGTAACCAAGACTCTAATGGAGGGGATTGGTGGGAAAACATTCAGCATTATACCCATGATCATCGCAGACATATACCGATCCTTAGGGAAGTGCCAATAAGGAGCGAGACACTTCAAAGGCTGCAATCTACTACTTCAGCTTTGGTACATGGAACATCTCCAAAAGGGCGAATACCGATAAGAAATTCAGCGAAGGGCCTGGGATGATCACATCGCTTTCCACCATCCAAAGCGGATGAATTACATCCCCGACATAGTCGCTCAGCTTGAGAATGCCAAAGAATGGGTTGAGCTCTTTTATAATCTGACTAAAGTGCAGGTTCAATGGATGTTCGAGTGGTTTCCGATAGAGAAGTTCATCCCTCGATCCAGAGATGCACCTTTCCTGATATTGATTGGTCTAAGAGGAACATACCCTTATGTCCCTATTCGAGTTATGAGGCAAGCAGGTAAGAAGCAACTCATACCCAAGGTCGACAAGATAAGCCATCTTTGATCTAACTTCCAAAATGATGATAGTCCCCACAAGTGCCAAGCCCAGCACATGTGGCACTACATGATCGTAAAGGAGAAAGAACTGTTGATCCAGAAAAATATCATGCCAGTTATACCCCTTTCTATTCTAGTTTGTTGGAAGATAATTGGGATGGTCTGGGCCAGCCAGGGTTTGTTCGAGGTCACCAAATTATAGATGAAAAGGCCGACGTGCAAGTCAAGTACAACCAGCTGCGCAAAAGGATCCGTAAATGCGAGAGCTAGCACCGCGAGATACAAGAGTCCAACAAGAAGCTAATTGAGGAATAGAAGGACATGGATATCAGTGCCAACAAAAGGCTAGGATACTTGGAGCGATGTATAGTAGAACTAGAAGAAAAAATTCTCGAAAGGGTTGAAGACTGCCAAAAGGCCGAAGGGACTCAAGGTAGACATCTAGCCAGATCATACCTGTTGTTGGGACTTCACAAATTAGGGAAGCTCTTCGACGGAGCCAACGATGTCGAATCTGGAGAAGGATCTTCTGGCACCAAATAGATAGGAATATACTTTTTCGCTTTATGATTGTAATAAGGCCAATGGCCATTTGTGACGTTTATTTCTTGCTTAATTATTGCCATTTTGGGATTCGCCTATCTTTATCAATAAAATGAGGCATTTAGCATTAAAATTTCTCCAAGTCTATTTGTCGCTAGTCCTACCTCGGGCACAAAGAGGTTCCTAGATTAGGAAATGCTTTACATTTCTGCACTATGTGTTAAAATATTGAAATACTTTTTATAATCCTCACTAACTTGATTACCTTTTTTTATTTTGTTTTTATTATTCCCCTCCCAATGGTTAGTTCGTGCACTCTGGCATCATCATCTTAGTTCACAAGATCCACGGGCCCTCCACCCACTGCTCCTCCTAGTCCCTCTAAAGGCAAGAATAAAATGGAAGATTTAAACAACATCAAGAAGGAGAACACACCTGAACAGGTAGAGGCCACTGATGGCCAGGGTATTCGGGTTCCTAATGAGAATATGTCACAGCTTGAACAGAAACTTTTAAAATTCTAGGAAGAGCTCGATCAGGTTCGAAATCTGGCAAACTTGTCATTTTTCCTCAACATCCCAGATATTAACTTCCCCAACGCGAAAAACCCTACTCATCCTCAAAATATCCCAAAATAGCAGAATCGTCCCGTGCCTCACCATCACGCTGCTCCACCAAAGAACCAATGTAACATCCGCCATACCGTAAATAACACTCCACTACTCATTTCGTAACCTCAAAACTCCACAAATGACCATTTTCAAGCTATCATAACAATCCTATCTACGTGGAGACCATGCCACACTCCACCCAACCTATCTCATGTACACTTGAGTTTGATGAAAAGGATCTTCTTATTAGGAGCTTGGCCGAGAAACTTAAGAAACTGACCAGGCGGATTCAGGGCATTGAGGGAAGCAAAGGAATCGAGGGGCTGAGCTATAAGGACCTTTACATATAGCCTAATGTCAAACTGCCTGAGGGGTACAAACCTCATAAGTTCAAAATGTTTGATGGTACGGGTGATCCAACGGTCCATCTGAGGACATATTGCGATAAGCTGGTTGGAGTAGGGAAGGATGAAAGGATCTGTATGAAGCTGTTCGTGAGGAGTTTGAAAGGAGAGGCATTATCTTGGTACATCAGCCAAGATCCCTATAAGTGGTCAAGTTGGGTGGGCATGGTATCTGACTTTATGGATAGATTTAGGTTTAATACAGAGAATGCACCAGACCTGTTCTATATCCAGAATTTGAAGAAAAAGCCCACGAAGACATTTCGTGAGTATGCCACTCGCTGGTGGTCCGACGCTGCTAAGGTCAGACCCGCCTTAGAAGTGGAGAAAATGAATGAGTTCTTTGTCCGAGCTCAGGACCCGTAGTACTATGAGTGGCTGATGATGATTGAGAACCACAAGTTATCCAACATTATCAAATTAGGTGAAAGAATTGAAGAAGGTATTAAAAGTGGTATGGTTAAAAATTTCGAAGCCTTGCAAGCTACGAATAAGGCTTTGCAATCCGGTGGTGTGTACAAGAAAAGGGATGTAGGGGCTTTGATGGTTGCACAAAGGACCAAGTCTCCCCTTAAATACCAAGCTTACCCAACACCTCCACTCGTATACCAGCCAACCCCAAATTACCAACCACCCTCATACCAAGCTCCGCCACCAACTTATCAGTCATCTTCATCTCCTACATACCAACCTACTTCACACAGATACTCCCAACCTGCTCATATCTACCAAACATATAATGCCCAACCATCCCGTTATCAATCACCCCTTGCATGGCAAAATTTCCCCAGACCCGACCTAATTTTGATCGCAGACCTCTAAAACAATATACAGGCATTGATGAACCCATCGACCAGCTTTATAAGAGGCTCAAAATTGCTGGTTATGTCACCCTCAGCCTTGCTGCAACCTTTGAGAATCATTCTCAGTCGGTTAACCCAAACAAGTCCTGTACATTCCACCCCGGCATGAAAGGGCACACCATCAATGAATGCCACTCCTTGAAAGACAAGTTATAGTCTTTGATTGATAACAAGATCATTATGGCAATGCAACCTGCTCCCAACGTCCGCAACAACCCTCTGCCAGACCATAGGGATGGAGGTATCCACATGATTAAAATAGAAGATAACAGGGATCCTGAGGGATCAATCGGGTTGATCGCAGAAGGTGATGACCCAAAGAGACCGACAATTACTCTCAATCCAATCATAGTCCAGATCCAACCGTCTGAGGACACTGAGGTGAATATGACTTTACCTCTTGAGTTAGAAGCAGCGCCACCCACAAAGACACCGCACCAATTGAGGTTGAATTCGAGTCACCAGCAAATGCAATCGCATCATTTGAGGTTACAGTCTTGCCACCCAGGGCACATGTTCCATTCGAAGTAAGGATAGCAATGTAGATCCCAGTGGCAACATCAACCATGCCACCCTTCTATAAAAATGATCTACCCTGGGACTATATAGCCTAGGCAAGAAGGAAGGGCAATATCAGGATTGAAGAAAACATTGCAGCACAGGGTATGACAAGAACTAGTAGAGGCTACACCCCTGAACATCTAGCTGAATAAAGCAAGCAGGCCTCCAATCGGCCACCCCTCATTGAGATAGGTTCGGACGACCTTTGGAGGAAAATACATGCCAAGGAATATTCGGTCATCGACCAGTTAAACAAGATGCCAGAACAAATATCCATTCTCTCTTTGCTGCAAAATTTGAGACGCACAAGAACGCTTTGTTAAAGGTGCTAAATAAAGTGTACCAAGTAACATCAATTGCGGGGAAGTGGCTAATATGGTAGGACAAGTGCTGGAAAGCCATAAGGTCACTTTTTAAGAGGACGACAAGTGCTGGAAAGCCATAAGGTCACTTTTTAAGAGGATGACAAGTGCTAGAAAGCCATAAGGTCACTTTTTATGAGGACGAGCTACCACCTGAAGGGATGGGGCACAACAAAGCACTACACATCACCATGCAATGCGAAGATTATTTCATCACCAGAATCCTTATCGATGGGGGTTCCAGTCTTAACATTTGTCTGCTGATAGCACTTAAGAAGTTGGGTAAAGGGCTGCATGAGATAATGGATGGAGCAATCAATGTGAAAGCCTTTGACAGTTCTCAAAGGTCCACCATTGGTGAAATTAGTCTATGCTTGCAGATGGGACCAACCTGGTTCGAGGTCAAGTTTCAGGTGATAGATGTACCAGCATCTTACAACTTGCTGTTGGGATAGCCATGGATTCATGCTGCTGGGGCTGTAGCATCAATGCTGCATCAGGTAGTAAAGTTCGAATGGAATCACCAGGAAGTTATCATTCACGTCGATGGTAGCAACCCTATATATAGTCACTAGACTATTTCGGTGATCTAGGGAAGAAGGAAGATGGTGGAGAAACTTACCACCGCATTGAGCAGGTCAATGCTATCGACAAAGACAAATGGTGGGATAGTAAAATTGAGAGAATACTGAGTTGGAGTGGGTACGAACCCGACAAAAGGCTCGGCAAGAACCTCCAGGGAATCTCTAAACCCATAAAACTCAAGAAACATGGAACTACCTTCGGTTTAGGATATGAATACACCTGGGAAGAATTCAATAGCTAGTCGCCACCATGGCACGGTCCTTACTACCCACTAGAGCAGCCAATACCACATCTGGAGCAGATTTCCAACAGGCCAACGTTATATATGGGTTAGACGAAGAAGAAGCACTTGCAGTAGTGAAGAACTTGTTTGTGAAGGATAGTGATGTGGACTGTTGTGTTATTTTCGATGAGGAGGGGGAGGAAGGCCCTTCTATACAGGCTGTGAGTGGAGGGGCACATCTCAAGAATTGAACCATCAGGACAACCAAAGCCCGACGAGCCTCGGGGTAGCAAGGCTAAAATAAGAATTATTCACTATTTTATTTACTAAATGATTTTTTTTTCACATTTTACAATTCCCGCAGTAAGAACTTCCATGTTCAAAACAATTATTCAATTTATCAAAAGCATTTTGATTTTTCTTATGAATTAATATTTGTTGCTATCGTTTTCTCTCCTTGCTTTACCAATACAACAATACTATTACTTGTCTTGATGAACCAATGACTGTGACATGCAATGAGACAAGGTAACAAATAGACATGGATTCAGAGGAAGATGTCCTAGATGACGAGATTGTCAAAGAAGTTGAGAACTTTGAGAACAGAACTGAGTCCAACCTAGACGAGACCGAAATTGTCAACCTGGGAGATGCAGAAAACGTCAAGGAAACGCGAATCAGAATTCACCTATCACCATCAGAGAAGAAATAATACATAGAATTTCTCAAGGAGTATAAGGACATATTTGCCTGGTCGTATAATGAAATGACTGGTCTGAGTACATCTATTGTGGCTCACAAACTGCCAACCAATCCAATATGTCCACCAATAAAGAAAAAGCTTATAAAGTTCAAGCCTAATATGAGTTTGAAAATCAAGGAAGAAGTCACCAAGTAGATCAGTGCTAAGGTTCTCAGGGTAGTAGGATACCCGACTTGGTTAGCCAATATTGTGCCAGTGCCAAAGAAGGATGGGAAGGTCAAAGTCTGTGTTGACTACCAGGATCTCAACCGGGCCAGTCCGAAAAAATGATTTCCCTTCGCCAAATATGCACATCCTAATTGATAATTGCGCCAAGCATGAGCTATAGTCATTTGTAGATTACTTCGCTGGTTATCATTAGATCTGGATGGATGAGGAAGATGCTGAGAAAAAAACTTTCATTACGCTGTGGGGAGTTCACTGTTACAAGATGATGCCATTCGTCCTGAACAATGCAAGGGCCACCTACATGAGAGCCATGACTACCAACTTCCATGATATGATACACAAGTAGATAGAGGTATATGTGGATGATGTTATTATCCAATCCAAAAAGGACACTAAACACATAGAAGATTTGAGGAAGTTCTTCAATAGACTACAGAGATACAACCTGAAAATAAACCTTGCAAAGTGCGCATTTGTGGTTCTTGCTGGGAAATTTCTTGGGTTTATTATGACCCATCGAGGAATAGAACTAGATCTATCGAAAGTCAAAGCCATTCAAGAATTACAACCGCCAAGCAACAAGAAGGATGTGATGAGTTTCTTGGGAAGGCTTAACTACGTCAGTCGATTAATAGCACAGTCTATAGTTATCTGTGAGCCAATCTTTAAGATGTTAAAGAAGGACCCTATCACCAAATGGACCGATGACTGCCAAGAGGCCTTCAACAAAATCAAGGAGTACCTATCATCACCACCACTCTTAGTCCCGCCCGAGCCAGGTAGACCCTTATTACTATATCTTGCAGTGTTATATGGAGCTTTCGGCTACGTTCTGGGGTAGCACGATGAAATAGGGAGGAAGGAGCAAGCCATTTATTATCTCAGTAAGAAGTTCACCCCATACGAGGCCCGATATTCTCTATTAGAATGCACATATTGTACTTTGACTTGGGTAGCTCAGAAGCTGAGACATTACTTCTGCGCCTATACTACATATCTCATATCGAGAATGGATCCCTTGAAGTACATCTTTCAGAAGCCCATGCCCACCGTCAAGCTAGCCATGTGGAAAATCATGTTGAGTGAGTTCGGCATTATTTACCTAACTCAAAAAGCGATCAAGGGACAGGCACTGGCAGACCACCTTGCTAAAAACCCCGTGGATGGTGGATACGAACCCCTAAAAACGTATTTTCCTAATAAAAAGGTATCATTCATAGGAGAAGACATTGCGGAATCCTATGACAGTTGGAGAATGTTCTTCCGTGGTACATGAAACTTCAAAGGAGTTGGCGTAAGAGCAATCCTAATATCAGAAATTGGTCAGCATTATCCGGTGTCTGCCAAACTCAGGTTCTCCTACACCAACAATATGGCCGAATATGAAGCCTGCATCTTAGGACTCAAAATGGCCATTGGCATGAACGTTCAAGAGCTGCTAGTGATTGGAGATTCAGACTTACTTATACATCAAGTACTTGGAGAATGGGCAACCAAGAACTCATAGATACTCTCATATCTGCATCACCTATAGGAATTGAGAAAGAGGTTCATGAAGAAAGAATTCTAGCATGTTCCCAGAATTCAAAATGAGTTCGCCGATGCATTGGCTACCCTATCATCTATGATACAGCATCCTGACAATAATTTCATTAATCCTATTCCGGTGAAAATCCATAATCAGCCAGCTTACTGTGCTCATGTTGAAGAAGAAGTAGACGAAAAGACTTGGTTTCATGATATCAAGAAATATTTGGCAAAAGGAGAGTATCCGGAGCTTGCGAATCCTACTCAGAAATGCACACTTCGGAGATTGTCCAACAACTTCTTTCATAACGGAGGAATCCTGTATAGGAGGACTCCCAATTTAGGATTATTAAGATGTTTCGACGCAAAGTAAGCATCCAGGCTACTAGAGGAAATTCATGCCGGGACCTGCGGTCCACATATGAACGGTTTAATCTTAGCAAAGATGATACTCCAGGCTGGTTACTTTTGGATGACTATAGAAATGGACTGTATCTAGTATGTTCGGAAATGCTACCACTGTGAGATACATGCAGACATGATAAAGGTGCCTCCAAGTGAGCTTAACACAATAAGCTTACCATGACCGTTCGCCGCTTGGGGGATGTATGTTATTGGACCAATCGAACTTGCTGCATCCAACGGACACAGGTTTATCCTAGTGGCCATCGACTATTTCACCAAATGGGTCAAAGCAGCATCTTACAAATCAGTGACTAAGAAAGTCGGGGCAGACTTTGTCCACAACCGCATTATTTGTTGATTGGAAATTCCAAAGTCAATCATTACTGATAATGGTTCCAACCTCAACAACGACTTGATGAAAGCTATGTGCAAAACTTTCAAGGTCAAACAGAAGAATTCCACAGCCTACAAGCCTCAGATAAATGGAGCTGTAGAAGCCGCCAACAATAATATCAAGAAGATATCGAGGAAAATGATAAAGAATCATAGACACTGGCATGAGAAGTTATCATTTGCTCTACTGGGCTATCGCACCACAATCTGCACATCAACCAGGGCAACCCCCTATATGCTGGTTTATGGTATAGAGGTTGTCATTCCCCTTGAGGTACAAATTTCTTCCCTTAGGATCATACAAGAAGCTGAGCTCGACGACACGGAATCGATAGAAAATCGTTATGAGCAAATATCCCTTATAAATGGAAGGAGAATGAATGTAGTCTGCCATGGTCAAATCTACTAGAATAGAATGCCCAAAGCCTTCAACAAAAGAGTCAATCAAAGACAGTTCACACCGGGTCAGCTGGTGTTAAAGAAAAATTTTCTGCATCAAGATGAAGCCAAAGTCAAGGTTCTCCCCCAACTGGCAGGGTCCATACATGTTTCATTGGGTTTTGACAGGAGAAGCCCTCATACATGTAGAAATAGACAGAGAAGTCTGGCCAAAGCCAATCAATTCATATGCAGTCAAGTGTTACTATGTGTAATCTGTTGGCCCAAGATCAGCTGAAGTTTTGAAGAATGACAAATAAACTCATTGAAGGACTAGGTTCATCTTAGGAGACACAATTGTTATGGCCCATGCACAAGAGAGGTACGTGAAGAAGATAAGTCCTTGGGATCAAGCAGCAATATCTTCTGAATATCTTCTGAACTGATTAAAAAGATTGCATATGGGATAAGCAGAAGATGTCTCCTTATGAGAAGAGAACACATCCGGATAAGGGTTGGAGTTTGGATTGGTCTAGGACTCAAACTCAATGAAGGATCAAAAATTGAGTCACAATCCAACTCTAATTACTAATCTAATAAATAACTGAGTTATTCTCTTTTACAGGCATGCACATACACTGAAGTTAAGCAAAATTGAGAGCAAAAGAGCAAGGCTATTTTGCAAGCAATTTATGTGAGATTGAGTGTGCGCGCCTGCAACTACTTGAACAAGATAGAAGAACCAGTTCCATTGTGTTTATTCTTATTCTAGTTCAATTGTAGTAAGTGATTTAAAATTTGTACCTTTCCAACTTTCATAGAAGCAATTGTATTAGGTACTTTGAGTATTCAAGTAAGAGTTAACTTGAGAGTGTCGCAACAGTTGAGGCTATGCGCCACACTGGGATTAGAGTTAATCCTTAGGTTTACAAGAGTTTTGTAAATGTTGTTTTTGGCTCATTGAGTTTAGTGGTTGTTTGGGAAAATCCTACTGAGTAGTAGGTCGTGGTTTTTCACCTTTTGAGCCAGGTGTTTTCCACGTAAAAATCCTTGTGTTCTTTTATTTTCTGTATTTAAATTCCGCAAATAATAGTAGTCAGAACACCTAGAAGAACCAGGTTCTTCTAGATCGAAAATTGGGTACCACATAAATCACCCCCTTCTTGTGTGGTATAGACGTTTGGAACATCAATTGGTATCAGAGAAGCTTATCCTAGAAGAGGCTAGCACCTTAGGAAAAGATAAACATGAGTGCACTACCTGGGAATTGGGAAGGGCAATCCACGTCTAGGCCTCCACTGTTCGATGGATAGTATTACTCATGGTGGAAGAATAAGATGAAGGATCACATCATAGGAGAAGACTATGAACTTTGGGACATAGTCACTAATGGTTCTTTGGCAACTACAATAAAAAATGAGGAAGGAGTGGATGTCCCAAAGACAAGGACTGCCTGTACTACTGAAGATTTGAAAAAGTGGGAGAAAAATGATAAGGCCAAGAAATTTCTTGTGTGTGGACTGAGTCCAGATGAATACAGCAGGATTCAAAGTTGTACTAATGCAAAAGAGATATGGGCCACTTTGCAAGTGGCTCATGAAGGAACACCTCAAGTGAAGAGATCTAGAGGAACATTGCTATATTTTCAATATGAGAATTTCACTATGAAAGATGGAGAAACCATTCAAGAGATGTACACTAGGTTCACTACACTGACAAATGAACTTAAGTCTCTTAGAAGAATTATTCTTGAAGAAGAGAAGGTTGAGAAGATCTTGACAAGAGTTCTTGCAGTTTCTTGGGAAAGCAAAATCACTGCCATTCAGGAGTCCAAGAATATGGCCACTCTCAGGCTGGATGAACTGATTGGGAATCTTATTGCTTATGAATTGAGAAGGCAAACCAGGAAGATGAATACAACCAAGAAGGAGAGAAGTTTGGCTCTCAAAATTACAGAAGGTTCAGACCTAGAAGATGATGAGATGGCTATGATCACTAGAGATTTCAAAAAGTACCTGATGAGATGAAAGGGTTCATCAAGATGTACAAACTTCAACAAGACAAGAGCTACTGAGAAACAGACAAATGATGGCTTCTATAAGTGTGGTAAGACTGACCACATGATCAAGAATTGCCCTCAATGGCAGACTGAGTGGAAGAAAGAAAGGGCTTAACGAAGAAACAGGAATAAGGAACAGGTTCAACCCAAGAGAAACAAAGGTTCAACCAAGGCTATGGTTGCTGCTTGGGGTGAAACCTATGATGAAGACTCAGAAGATAAAGCTGAAGAAGAGCAAGCTCTTATGGCCAATGGAGAATCAGATGATGAGCAGGAGGTAAGTATTCTCCATCTCAAGGACAAAATTAAATTTCTGTCTAAAGAAAGGTTGGCTGAGCTATTATTAGACTTCATTGGTAAGTATGAAATAGTTAACAATGAAAAGGAAGTTCTGTCTAGGGAATGTGATATCCTAAAAGCAAAATGCAAAAGTCTAGAATCTAGGGCTGATGAGAGTGATAACAAAAATGCTGAGTTGAAGAACCAAGTTCTTGAACTTGACAATAGTATTCTAGAACTTAGGTCAGAAAATCTAAAACTGAAACTAGGAACAGGAAAGAAGAAAGCTGATCACTCATTTCTCACACTAGAAGAAAATCTAGGAAAAATGAAAGATGAACTGTATAAGAAAGATGAATTGATTAATGTTCTAAAACAAGATCTAGGAAAGGTGAAACATGAACTAGATAGAACTTGCAAATGGAACAAATCTTCTGATGCTCTCTCATGGTTGCAAGAGCATCACAGTAGCAATAAAAGAGGACTTGGCTATGGGACTCAAGCTCCAAAATGGGACCCCAAAAACAAGAACCTCACTCTTCCTGAAAATAATATCTGCACACACTGTGGTAAGACTGGCCATTATAAAAATGAATGTAATGCAAAGGAAAAGGCCAGTCAAAGGAACAAAGCTTTTGTTCAAGAAAAACACAAACAGCCAAGCTGGGCAAGAAAGAATCTGATTCATCCTTTTGCCCATAGAAAGGGATCCAAACTAGTTTGGATTCCTAAGACTAACCCCTGATTTCTTTTTACAGGTTCAAGTGAAAGGGAGTAGCCAAATATGGTACATGGATAGTGGCTTCTCAAAACACATGACTGGGAACAAGGACTAGTTCCTTTCACTTGAGAATCTGAAAGGAGGTAATGTCTCATTTGAAAATGGAAAGAAAGGTGATATCATTGGGGTTGGAAAGGTAGGTAAGACAGACTCTCATTCCATTGAGAATGTCTACTTGATAGATTGCTTGAAATATAGCCTAATCAGTGTGTCACAATTGTAGCTTTCACCTCTACCAAATGTTTTGTGATTAACCTTACCACTGACAAGATTGTTTTGCAGGGAAAAAGAGTTAACAATATTTACATTGTAGATTTGTCAACTCTTTCAGAAAATGAACTCACTTGTATAAGTGTGCTAGTTAATGATCCCCTCTTATGGCACAAAAGACTTGTCTATGCTAGTCTAAATCGTCTAAACAAATTAGTCTCTAAGGACTTGGTGATAGGGTTACCTAATATCAAGTTCAAAGAAAAAAAAACTTTGTGAGGCATGTGCAAGGGGGAAGCAGGTAAGTTCATCCTTTAAATCCAAGAAAATGGTAAGTACGTCCAAGACATTGGAACTGGTTCATATGGATCTTTATGGTTCAATGAGAACCATGAGCAGAGGTGGAAAGAAATATGTGATGGTGCTTGTTGATGATTATTCTAGATTTACCTGGGTACTATTTCTAACATCCAAAGATGAGGCATTTGAAATGTTTACTGCCTTTGTTAGAAAAACTCAGAAAAAGTTTGGAAATCAACTTGCATCCATTAGGTCTGATCATGGAACTTAATTTGAAAATGTAAAATTTGCTGAATATTGTGATGAAAATCATATAGATCACAAGTTCTCTACCCCTAGGACTCCTCAGCAAAATGGTGTAGTTGAGAGAAAGAACAAGACCCTTGAGGATATGGCAAGGACCATGCTTCTCTCTAGTAAATTACCCCACATCTTCTTGGCAGAGGATGTAAACACTGCATGTTGCATAATCAATAGATGCATGACTAGACCTCTTGTTGAGAAAACTCCCTATGAGTTACTTAAAGGGAGAAAACCAAACATATCCCACCTCAGGGCATTTGGTTGCAAGTGCTATGTGCAAAATAATGGAAAAGACTCCCTAGGTAAGTTTGATCCCAGAAGTGATGAGGGAGTATTCTTGGGATATTCTTCACATAGCAAAGCATATAAAGTATTTAATAAAAGAACTTTGTGTGTAGAATAAAGTGTGCATGTTGTATTTGATGAAACTAACATTCTTTCTGAGAGACAGGAACATGAAGATAAAGCCATTGGCTTGGTAAGAGAATTGAATGAAGCAGCATCAAAAGAAGGAACAGGTGATGGAACAAGTTCTTCCAGTTTGGGCAACCTGACAGGGGGAACTAATCAGGGAGAAAATGAAACAAACTCTTTACAAGAACCTGTTCATGAACCTGTTCCTCATCAATAGAACACAGGAGAATCATCCAGTAGAAACTAGTTGTTGGTGAAATCTCACAAGTATCAAAGTTCTCTTCCCATTGAGGACATCATTAATGATCCAACATCTGGAGTCAAAACCAGATCATAATGAAAGAATCTGTGTGCATTTGATGCTTTTCTATCTTTTATTGAACATAAAAATGTTGTTGAGGCTTTGCAGGATGCAGACTGGGTCAATGCTATGCAGGAGGAACTCAATCAATTTGAAATAAGTCAAGTCTGGCATCTAGTTCCTAGACCCAAGGACAGGTCAGTCATTGGCACCAAATGGGTCTTCAGTAATAAACTTGATGAAGATGGAACTATTACAAGAAACAAGGCAAGGCTGGTGGTTCAGGTCTATAGCCAAGAGGAGGACATTGACTATGATGAGACCTTTGCTCTTGTTGCAAGACTAGAGTCAATCAGACTCCTCATTGCCTTTGTAGCACATATGGAATTCTCTCTCCATCAGATGGATGTCAAAAGTGCCTTCCTAAATGGCTACCTCAAGGAGGAAGTGTTTGTGAAACAACCTCCAGTATTTGAAAGCAAGGAACGTCCTGAGCATGTGTACAAGCTGTACAAAGCTCTATATGGGCTCAAACAAGCCCCAAGAGCTTGGTATGAACGACTATCAAAATTCCTACTGGAGCATGGGAGCAAAATAGGTAAAATTGACAGCACTTTGTTCCTAAGGGAAAAAGGTAAAGACCTCCTTGTTGTACAAATATATGTTGATGACATAATATTTGGGGCCACTACTGATAGGTTGAGTAAGGACTTTGCAAAATTAATGGGAAGCGAGTTTGAAATGAGTATGATGGGTGAACTAAATTTCTTCCTAGGCTTGCAGATCAAATAAAGTCCAAATGGAACCAGGATCCATCAGCAGAAGTGTACAAAAGAACTAATCAAAAAGTTTAAAATTGAGGATTCCAAAGAAATATATACACCTATTGCAACTGCCAGTAAATTAGATGTTGATGTACCTGGTTCATCAGTTGATCAAAAGTTATATAGGGTGTATGACTGGTTCACTTTTGTATCTTACTGCCAGCAAACCTGACATTGTTTTCAGTGTAGGGCTTTCTGCTCGTTTCCATGAAAATCCAAAGGAGTCATGCTTGACTACTGTCAAGAGGATACTGAGATATCTGAAAGGCACCACAGATTTGTGTCTTTGGTATTCTAAAGGTAGTAATTTTGATCTGGTAGGATATGCTAATGCTGATTATGTAGGTTTCTTGGTGGACAGGAAGAGTACACCAGGTATGGCACATTTCCTGGGGTCATGTCTAGTGTCATGGGCTACCAAAAAGCAAAATTCAGTAGCCCTATCTACTGCTTAAGCTGGATATGTTGCTGCTGCCTCTTGTTGTGCTCAATTTCTATGGATCAAACAACATCCGGTAGACTTTGGAATTGAAGTGGGGTGTATTCCAATATTTTGTGATAACACTAGTGCTATAATTATAACAAAGAACCATGTTCATCATAAAAAGACCAAGCACATAGATGTTAGACACCACTTCTTAAGAGATAACTATGAGAAAGGGATAATCTCAATAGAATTTTGTGCTACTAATAAACAAATAACTGACATCTTCACTAAAGCACTGAGTATAGAAAACTTTGAAATGAACCGATTGGAATTAGAGATGATTAAGATCACCTAAAAGGTCGAGTTCAGAATGCACAATGAAAAAAAAATTGAAAAATGAAAAAAAAATGAAGAAAAAAATGGTTAGGAGTTCTTAATTCAATGTAAATATCTAGACTAATTCTCACTCAGTCTCATACTTTAATTAGTATACTCCTGTGACATGTTCTTTTATGAATCTTTAATCTCTTACAAAGTTTTTCTATTCTGACATTTGAGGCATGATCAAGAGAAGTTTTACTTGAAGAACCTGGTTCATCAGTATATGCTCACGAGAAAGTTCGGGTATGTTTCTATACTTTGCACAATTAGAAAGATAAAATTACCAATCATGAGTAGAAGTCCTAATTACACCAAACTTTCAAAAATTCTATCCGTTGAGCATTGAACCAGTTTCATTATCCTAGGAGTCTAACTAAAATGGGATTTTTTCTTAAAAACTAGCGTCGCTCATTAATCTCTAAAGAGATCGGAATTCTAATTTGATTAGACTCCCAATTAACCACTGAAAAGGCTACAGTTACAGGCTTAATCATGAGCCCTCTTTAAATACACTCCACACCTTCTCTCATCACTCATAACTGTCATTCACTTCTCTAATACTTCTGATAAACCCCTTTCTTCTCCAAAAATCCGCAAAAGATTTCCAGAAATTCTCCGCCATCACTAATCCTCAAGATAATCCTGGAACTTCCCCACCTGTTTCCCCTAATACCTCATCATCAACACCTCCAGTTGAAACTCCAAAACCAAGATTTCCCCGACAAAAGATGTTAGCCAAAAAATTGTAGCATCCAGCTCTCTTAGAAAAGCCTTGAACGAGAAATTAAAGGCCAGTCAAAAGAAAGAGTTTTCAGCTGAAGAATCCGACTCAAGCTCTGAGTCTGAAAAGTTCATCTCTGCTAGTGAAGGAGAAGAACCTGGGTCTTCTGACAATGACAAGAGTCAAGAAACCCCAGGTGAGGTAAACACCTATTTTGTATTTTTTGATGTTGTAGAGAAGGAAGATAGTAGGTTTGTGTTGGTGGGTTCTGTGAAAAATGCTGAAGGGGCTGAGTCTAGTAGGAGGAGACAGAAAAAGAAAGGGGAGGTTCTTGCTATATGTGGTGGTGGAGAAGAAGGTAGCTTAAAGTCAGGGGGAAGCGGATCAGCATAGGCTGCTGAGGGACTTGTTCAAATGAGTAGGCAACAAGAAGAACGTGTTTCTTCTGTGGAGGAGACTTTAGCAGATATTCTAAAGAATGTGAGGGCCAGTTATGACCCAAAGAAGCCAAGACGTCTTTACAAAAGACCCCAGTTGCTTCTAAACCCTCAAAGAAAAGCAAAGCAACGTCTCCTAAGACTGCTGATACTTCTGTACCTAAGGGAAGAACCACAAGGAGCAAAGTAAGGCAAAGTGAGGCAGAACTACAGGAAGCATTAGAGAAGAGTAAGAAAAAAGACGAAGGAAAAGGCTAAACAAATGAAAATTATTGAAGAAGAAGATGGAGAGTGGAGTGGAGAAGAAGAGGAGGAGGAGTCTGAACAGGAGCAAGATTGTTTTGTTATTTTTAGCAGGAGGAAGATATTGAAGGGAAGGCTGCTGAAAGACCTGGTGGAGCCAGGCATGCTTGGGCTGGTGGATGCTTTAGCTGCACAAGGGTGGAAGGACATGGTCCTTCAGATGGATGGAAGACTAGCCAGAAGAGAGCTGATTGAATTCTTGGCAAATGGCTCTGTGAAAAATGGGCTAGTAACCAATGTTGTGAAAGGTGTGAAGGTGAAGTTTGATACACCTGAATTGGGCAGGATTCTAGACATTCCAAGTGAGGGCTATGATGATTATACCAGGAAAAGGTGGCCTTTTCTAGATGATCTGCCCACAGCACTCCAAATTACCAAGATCTTCTATCATACAAAGGATGCTAAAGAGGTGCCTGAGGCAAGATTTGTTCAAAAGAGTAAAATGAAGCTAGAGCATAAAGTGCTCTTTAAGTTTATGAACAAATGTCTACTGCCTAGACAGGAGAGGAGGCACACTGCAAATTACATGGACCTGGTTCTCACGGAGTGTCTTGTGAGGGGTAAGCAGATTAATTGGCCTACTTTCATAGTCAAACTACTGGACAGAGTCATCAATGGTTCAAAGGCTCATGCTAATCCTTATGGATTCATTCTAACAACTGTACTGGGCAGGATAAACATTCATTTGAAGAAATGGGAAATGTCCTCCAGTAAGGAGCACTTTGGAATCAAGACTGTCCAAGCCTGTGACTATCTGCTAAGTGTAGCCCTTGTTGAACCTGGTTCATTAGTGAAGACTCCAGTGAATAACAAGGTTAGGGCTTTGGTTCAAGAAAATGGGACCAAAGATGCTGAGATTTCTAGGCTTCAGGCTCGTGTGGCTGAGTTGGAAGAAGAAAGGAATGGGCTGAAAGCAGAAATAGCAAAAGAAAAGGAAAAGAGTGAAGGGATGCTACAAATAATTCTCAACCTACTCCAATCCCAACCCTCTAGTTCTTCAAAGCCTTAGCCCTCTTTTTCCTAGTTCTGAACCAGTTCCGTTACCCCCAGTAACTCGGATTAGGGATTTTTTTTATTTTTGCTCATTGTTGGTTGTTTTGGTTCTTTCTTTTTGTGGACTGTCTTGTAGGAGCACTGCCTTATCAATGACAATTTGCACTTCTCTTGTTTTATGATGATTCTGCTCTTAATAACTATATTTGTCAAGTTGATTTTTGATTAACTACAGCATGCTTTCACTTGCAGTTGCCCCAGTAGCCATGAGTAATGATTAATATTCTCGGATTCACATGTTTATGCAACTTTTCGATGATGCCAAAAGGGGGAAGATATTGTGCTTAAAAAGAAATTGTGTGTCTATTTTCTGAACAGTGATGTTTATGACCTAATTAAATCTGGCCCTTAATGATAAGTTAAATTTTTCAAGTGATGATATTTTAGCTGAGTTCCATAGGTTCTCTGATCAGTAAAAGTATAGAGTTTGTCATCATCAAAAGGGGAAATTTGTTGGCCCAAGATCAGTTGAAGTTTTGAAGAATGACAAATGAACTCAGTGAAGGACCAGGATCATCTTAGGAGACACAGTTATTATGGCCCAAGCACATGAGAGGCACATGAAGAAGATAAGTCCTTGGGATCAAGCAGAAATATCTTCTGAACTGATCGAAAAGATTGCATATGGGATACGGAGAAGATATCTCCTTATGGGAAGAGAACACATCCGGATAAGGGTTGGAGTTTGGATTGGTTTAGGACTCAAACTCAATGGAGGATCAGAAATTGAGTCACAATCCAACTCTAATTACTAATCTAATAAATAACTGAGTTATTCTCTTTTATAGGCATGCACATACGCTGAAGTTAAGCAAAATTGAGAGAAAAATAGCAAGGCTATTTTGCAAGCAATTTATGTGAGATTGAGTGTGCACGCCTGCAGCTACTTGAACAAGATAGAAGAACCAGTTCCATTGTGTTTATTCTTATTCTAGTTCAATTGTTGTAGGTGATTTAAAACTTGTACCTTTCCAGCTTTCATAGAAGCAATTGTATTAGGTACTTTGAGTATTCAAGTTAGAGTTAACTTGAGAGTGTTGCAACAGTTGAGGCTGTGTGCCACACTAGGATTAGAGTTAATCCTTAGGTTTACAAGAGTTTTGTAAATGTTGTTTTTGGCTCATTGAATTTAGTGGATGTTTGGGAAAATCCTACTGAGTAGTAGGTCATGGTTTTTTTACCTTTTGAGCCAGGTGTTTTCCACGTAAAAATCCTTGTGTTCTTTTATTTTTTGTATTTTAATTCCGCAAACAGTAGTAGTTAGTACACCTAGAAGAACCAGGTTCTTCTAGATCGAAAATTGGGTACCACACAACTCACCCCCTTTTTGTGTGGTATTGACGTTTGGAACATCATAATCTTTATTCTTTCCTTACGGATAAACAAATCACCCCCATCCAATCTGCATAAGGCTACCATCCTGCCTCCTGAGGTTAAGCTCGACCTCCATCTGCATTCGCATCTTTGCATAAGGCTACTCTCTTGCCTTTCGAGGCAAAGCTCTGCCTCCAATTTTCTTCAAAACTAAGCACTATTTATCTTGCTTCTCTTACAGGCTAAGATCTACCCTTGAAATCGCAAGACTGAGCTCTGTCTTGTCCTCATCATACTACTACATCCTTCATGGGCTTAAATATCACGAACTCCTCGAAAGGCATCATTGTTTGGAGGCACTATCTTTATAGCCCGAGAACACTATGTCATGGAGTGAGGATCTCTTTTAATCTTTTGCATATCATTATTCAAAGGTGTCATGCTTCGGAGGCACCGTCCACATAGCCCGAGAACGTCATTTCATGGCCTGCGAATCCTGCACCAAACAACCCATGGCCCAAGACATCATGGTCTGAGGATGCCATTCATAACCGTCCAAAGACAACATTCATGGTATGGCGGGAATTCGCATCATGCTTATATTTATGCATAATATACGCTTGTATTACTTCTATTTTTAGATAAGCCGTTGAGCAACAGCTATCCCAGCAGGACTGATCCCGCTCCAGTACCCTCAACCACATCAAACCTAACCATTCCCGTAAATCGTTCACTCACCCAGCCCTAGATATTGTGTCCGTTCTTAAAATGGCTTCATCCGTATACTCTACTGGTGGATCTGAAATAACATACAGCCTGATTCTTGTGAAATCAGGGATATGTAGGCAGCTCAGAAGCTAGAGTGCAGCCTACGCTCTCAAACTATTTCGCTCGGTCAAAATTGGCCATCATTTCTTTACCCGAAAACTCTTTCATCCTTCCCGGGTAAAGAGGGGCACCTGTTGTTACCCAAGTTTTCCCCAAAATATTTTATAATTGCACATATACCTTCAAAATCATGCATTAATAGCAATTGGTATTTTTTTTATAATTTTCATATATTTTTATTCTTAGTAAATAATTACAAAATGGCATTACAAATGATTTCAAAAGCATTTCTTGATTTAATTTATTATTTATGGTCCTATTTAAATTAAATTATTTTATAATTAGCCAAATTGACATCTTTTGGCTATAATTGCAATAATTTTACAATTATTTCCCAGTCATATGATTTTATAGTAATTTTGACCGAAAATTAATCATTTCTATTTTTAAATACTAAATTTAACTATTTTCTATGCATAAAATTTGATTTTGTATAATTATTAGCCAATTTATAAATTACTTTATTCAATTTAATTGGATATTTAACAAATAGCCCAATTTTATTTCAATTATAACCCATTTAAACCATCCCCAAAACCCCAATAATATCTGCCCAATACCCAGGCCCAAACCTAAATCCTACCGGACCCAAACCCTAGTCCAATCTAAAGCCTTGATCAATTCTAATCAACGGTGTAGATGCCCACACACCATAATTAACCTAAAGACTATCCCCCAAACCCTCATTCCCATTCTCTCCACCATTCCACTCTCTCACTCTTTCTCAAGCTCTCTGCTAAACCTAAGCTTTTACTCGCCGGTCGTTGGCTCACCTGTATCAACGGTAGTTCTACCACCACCCCTAGCCTCCATGACTCTCCCCCCATGCCGGATTATTGCTACCCTAAGGCTTCTAAGGGACTAGTGATCATTCGACTCACACTTAAGGTCTGTGATCACCATTCTCCGGCCACTCTTTGCCTGACAAGAAAGATTCTTCTATTTTCGAGCTAGATACATGGTTTCTAAGCTGGAATCTCTGCATCTCTGTTGTATCTCTCTTAAACCTTAACTAACCTATTGACTCCTCAGATCCACCATAGATCTGAGTGTATTTTGAGTTAGTACTGTTGTTTTCTACGATAACCTCTCTGATTTTTAAAAATGCCTTTTCATATTCGAACTAGAGTTCGTAACCCCTTTTCAAAATTCTTTTTCTTCTGATTTTCAGTACTATTCTATGATTTCTACCATGTTTAAGCAGTTTATTTAAGTTTTTCCTTTTATCTGATTCATCATGTTGAAAACCCTAATTATTTTTTGTTTTAATCGGGGTTTCTGAAGCTGTCTTTCCTTATCTGATTTGTATTTGTACCTGTTTCTCATGCATATGTTCTATGTTTTATGATTTTCTACCTCCTCATGATCATTAGGGTTTTTGATTTTGCTTCTCCCGCCTATATTATGTCTTCTTCATTTGATTAACGGAAATTTATAGTGATTTCCTCTAATCAGTATTATCTTTTAATTAAATCCCCCATCTCCTGTGAGTTATACCTTTTACTGATTTCCTATAATTGATATCTTTGTTGATTTTCGACCTATAAATACATCTCTTGCCTTAGTACATGATTGACTATGTTGTTGATTGATTCTTATGATGTTTCCTTCATTAGAACCTTATGAACTTAGCCTCAATCGTTTAACCTATACCGGTTGTATTTGAAGAATGTCCTTTTTGGTCGTATACTGATTTCATTAGGTTTATATTCTCATGTATCTGCATTAGAATCCTTGTTCAGGACCAATACATGCAAAGCATACCATGTATTAGAAACCATGCTCCTAGGTTCCATGTTTACTGCTTTTAGCGTTTCATTTTTACATTCTCTATTATCACTTAGAAATCCCGATTTAGGCTAAATAATAGCATCAACGTAAAACTGTTGCTCATGCACATCTTAAAATCATGCTGTAACGTTTTGGGCATTTAGAAATCATGCTTTAGGAATTCTAAATATCCTGAAATCCTCATGCATTTTCATATATGTATGTTAGATACCCTATTTTAGGGTCTCGTTCACACTCACTCAGTTACACCTAGTTAAACTACTAATGCATGAAAAGGGACATAAAACATTCTCATGTTTGATTATCCTGTTTAAGTGAAACTGGTCACAATCCTTGTATGTCTATGCTTTAGGTAAATAACTTCTATACTATTTTAATAATTCTAGTAACTGCTGCATATTATTTTACGCCTAGGCAAGCCTTAGGTAATCAACTTTAAAATAAAACCAGAACCGTCTTTGTGATTAGTGTTTGACTATCAGCATGTTAAAATCAGTAGGCAAGCCTGAATAGGACTTCCTCTCTGAGTTATGTAATAAATCTGACTCTGCTATTATCACTTAGATATCATGCTTAGGATTTGAATTTAGACCTTAATTGTGTACGAGTCATGCTGTTTGTGTGCATGTGTGTAGGTATATCTGAGCCTTTATTTATCTTCCATGCTTCTTTTTAATTAAAATCCTATCTTTTTATTATGTGTTGCTTTAGTATTTTACCTTTAAATTTGAGGGTCTTTCTAGAACCCCCTTTTTAGGATAGGAATCCTAAATTCCTCCGGGACTGATAGGAATGGATGGGTAATAGCATGCAATAGAGGTCGAGACTAACCCTCGCTTTAATTACATTCATGGGTGGGAAAGGGTAGATATGGATATGATTACCGGTGCGTTAATACTACGTGTACCCCTCTTTGAGGAGTGTCATACCGGGTATTGCATGTAAGTGATCCATATTATAAACAAACCTAGGACACCCCCCTTAAATTCACAAATATGCTTAGATTGTTATTCTTTTCAAACTCTAGCTCTTCATTAAGTGCTTTTTTTTAAACATTTGTGTACTTAAACTTAAATACACTATTATCTGAGTCATACGTGTTTATTTGCTAATTATACAAATTTGCAAAAATTGTTTGGCCGGGAACCACACTAGTGGATCCTGAAGAGTGCCTAACACCTTCCCCTTAGGAGAATTTCAAGCCCTTACCCTATCTCTGGTTACTAAAACGTAGTTATAAATGAATCCTATAGGTGACCTAACGCACCTTAAATTGTTAGATGGAGACTCTTCAAAAATGCAAACCTGCTTTCCAAAAGGAAAGAGTTTCCCAACCAAAATGTCATAAACCCAATTTCACGAGAAAAAAGGAGCACAACAGTAACACCTGTAGAGGTTTCTAACTATGACTGTTTGGCTGAATCTTTGTTGATGCTTTCAAAAGTTCCAAGTGGTATTGTTAACATTTGTGTGTGCTAGTGACAAGACCTGAGTTAAACTAGTCTGTGATTAGCCTGCTGACTCAAATGCGTCTATACTTTTGGGTTGTTGCATATATGAACTATGTGCTCTTCATATATCCTTAAGATGTATAATCCCAAGTGTTTGTTTCTTAGAATTAACATTATAGTGCTCCTGACTTCATGTGTCTTTGGAACTTGACTTTTAGACTTGTTTAATGTGTTAATCATTCACTTAGTATTGGAAATATAGTTATGAAAAAAATGAAACTGCTTTTGTGTTCCTTATGTTTTTCCACTAAGAAAGAGGTATACTTCTGTGTAGGGTGTGTTATTGTAGTTGGTTTACATTGAAAACTCATTAGCACTAAATGTATAGGGAAAAATGAATTGTTAGAGGTCAGGTGTCATGAACAAAAACTAACCTATCGTGATGGCGCCTAACGTGGTATTTGGCAAGCCGATATTTACGGATTTACTCCAACACTTTTAAGAAAGATGGATTTTAAGCAGTTTAAATAGTAAAACTTCATATAAACATGATAAAAAATCCAAAATACAACACAAAAACTCCCAACATTGGGGTGTCAGTAAGTACATGAGCATCTAAATATCATAGGTCTGGAAAATACTGTCTAACATAGTTCAAAACTAAATACAATAAGCGGAAAAGATGGGGAAGGAGAAAGAAGGTTTGCGATGCACCGAGCAGTTGCCTTGGAATCTCCCAGAAGATGAACTGTGTAGTGAACTCAATACCTACTGTGTCCGAGAAACACCTAGATCTACACACGAAGTGCAAGGTATATCATGAGAACAACCAACTTAGTAAGTAACAAGACTAAATAAAAAACTGAAAGTAGTGACGAGCTTGCAATTATAGTTCAACTTCGATAATTTCAACATAGGAAAGTACGCATGCTTTCAATTTTGACAATTTAAGTCCAGTCAGTTACTCCATGTCAAGTTTAAGTGAAACCAAGTGTACTATCTTTTAGAAATTTAAAGACAATGATACATGACAGCTAAGATCAGTAATAATGAAATCAAATTTATCATCTCAGGGCCACAATCACTCAACCCTCCAAATCACTCAGCACTGGGCACTCAGCACTCAACACTCGTACTCAGTAGGAAGCTGCACTCATTAGGGGTGTGTACAGACTCCAGAGGGGCTTCTTTAGCCCAAACACTATATATAGAGAGTCACCAACATCGCTCACAACTCGGCACTCAACCCCTAACTCAGTCACCAACCTCTCTAATCTCTCGGGGTTCTCAAAAATCATAAAAATTATCCCAAACATAAATAATGTAATGTATCAACAAGGAACAAAAGGGACTGAGAAATGATACGCAAGTAAAACTATGACTGAGTACAAGACAACAATTAGCAAATAATTCAACAAGTACACGAGCTCTGTGGGTCCCTACAGTACAAACCCATAGACTAAACATGATTTGCAATCAAATTTCTATAAGACATGGAGAGCATATAACTAACAACATGTTAATTTCACAATTTCACGAAATGGACCAAATCACAATTCCTACGGTGCACGCCCACACGCCCATCACCCAGTATGTGTGCCACCTATAAACCAGTCACAAAACACATAATACAGGGTTTTAGACACTTAGAGATAGATTTAGAACTATTACTTACCTCAATCCGAGCCAAATCTCTACTCCAATATACCTTTGCCTCGCATATCATCCTCCAAATGATCTAAAACTAGACACAAATAGTACGATACAATCAACAGGGGCTAAAAGAATTAATTCCACAAGAAAATACGAAGTAATTAATCAAAAATAACAAATCGACTCAAAGCCAGCCCCTAGGTCTACATCTCAAAATCTGACAAAAGTTACAAAACCCGAAAGCCCATTCAACCACGAGTCTAACCATAAAAAATTTATAAATATTCGACACCAAATCGTCACCCAAATCCCCAAATCAAACTCTCCAAATACCAAACCTCAAACGCCGAATTTACACCTTAAATACACACAAACTAGGTGGGAAAAATCAATGGGGAACCAAAATTATTGAATAAAAATGAGCACAAGAGGCTTACCTCAAGAATCCGCTTGAAAACCCTCGCAAAATCGTCTTAGACCGAGCTTGAAATGTTACAAATGGTGAAGAATCTCAAAACTCTCGTTCGTAAGACATTGCTCAGGCTTTTCACACTTACGGCCAAATATCAGCACCTGCGGAACTACTTTTGTGGAAAAATCCTTCGCTTCGATGGTTATCACTTTAATCCTCCAGGCTCACATCTGCGCTCCAGGTTTCACACCTACAAAGGCGCTTCTGCGGCCTTCTTTCCCCTTCTGCAGAATTAGACCCCTCTCTCAACTCTGTATTGGTGGAGCCTTGCTCGAACCTACGAGCTCGCAGATGCGGTAAACACCTCGCACCTGCACCCTGCCCAGGACAGCCCATCTTCGTATGTATGCAAATCCAGCCGCATTAGCTGCAGGAGCTCCTGCTTCAGTGTTATACTAACATCCAATTTCGATCCGTTAACCATCCTAAATCAATTAGAGGCCCCCGGGGCCTCAACCAAACATACCAATAAGTCCTAAAATATGATATGAAGTTAGTTGAGTCCTCAAATAACCTTGAACAATATAAGAAACACGAATCACACATAGATTCAAGTCTATTGAACTTTGAACTTCCAATTTCTACAAACGATTCCGAAACCTATCAAATCACGTTGGATTGACTCTAAATTGTTTACATAAGTCACAAATAACACCACAAATCTATTATAACTCACGAAATACCAATTCGACCCCGATATCAAAAAGTCCACTCCTGATCAAATATTCTAAATTTCCAACTTTTGTCATTTCAAGCCTAATTCAACTGCAGACCTCCAAATCATAATTCAGGCATGCTCCTAATTCGAAAATCACCCAACGGAGCTAACAGAACCATCAAAGCTCCATTCCAAAGTCTTTTACACATAAGTCAATATTTTGTCAACTTTTTCAACTTATGCCTCCAACCTTGAGACTAAGTGTCTTAATTCAATCTGAAATCCCTCCGTAGCCGAACCGACTAACCAGGCAAGTTATAAAATAATAGTAAAGCACAAAATGAGCAGTACATGGAGAAATAGGCTAAAACTCTCAAAACAACCTCCTGGGTCGTTACATTAGGGATATTTAGGAGTAGAGTTTAACTCTAGGTTGGGATGCTCTTTCCGGAACAAGCATTGCCCTAGGCCTTGAAACACTTGAAAACTTTAAAGTGTCGGGGGATTCAAATGGGGCATCCACCTTGAGTGGAACACTCTCCTTAGCCCTTAATTCATTGACACTTATTATTATCTTTAGGTTTAGTGTATAATGATAACGAAAGGTATTCAATGTGAATCACTTACTATACATAATTACCACATTAGTATGACCCTCATAGCGTTTAAATATTGTTACTCATATTTTTTTGTTTTTTCTTGCAAGTTTCATGTATAAACATGTATAGAGTATTATCTTTCTAATGATCTTTTTTTAACATGTACAATTGTTTTAGACTACTGAGTTCCTCTAAGGAACTCAGATCCAAGTCTAGCATTGCTATATCTTGGAAGTCCAAAGTCAGTTGCCGCTCATCCCTATTATTGCCGGGCCTGCCTCTTTGAGGCCCAAAACTAGAGTCCCTCCTTTTCCTTTACTCCTATATTATTTACTGTTGTATTACTCCATAGCTCACTACATCTTTGTCTTTTACTATGTTCCTGTTATTTTATATCACATGTATATAATAATTATATTGGATCGAATGCTTTAGTTTATGTCTTAACTCATATAAAACAACTTAGGCAAGCCTTAAAAAACCTAGGATTAAAAGAAGTATTAGTTAGTAACTAATTCTCTATTCGCTAACCATAAGTTATTTATGTCATTAAGATGCTACGTTTTTTTCTGACCCTTCTTAATGATTTTGAAGCCCAAAAGCCTAACAAGAGGCGACAGTCCCTCTTTCAAAAGAAAAACAAAAATTGAGTCGCAACCTTGACCTTCTAAAAAGAAATCAACTTTTTAAAAAAAATCAAGGTGCTGCCGCCCAAACAAAGATTTTCCAATAATTCTTTCAAGAATAATATTTAAAAACCAAGGTATATCTTAGTCTTACTTTTATAATATCGTCATCTCATTAGAGTAATATGAACATCCATGCTTTAGTAATATAGTGTTTTATAACTTAGCTCTTCTTTTTACATGTTTTCTAAAATACAAACATTACATACTTTTAAGCACTTAAAGCATATATATACTAACATTATTTTCTAAGACTCCTCTATAAATTCATAACCTTTTTAAAACTACAGACTTCCTCCATAAGTGTTATGTCCTGAAATATAGCAACCCGTATATCTTTAAAATGTTAATTAAGCATCGTACACACAATTAGTCCTAAATCTAGTCTAAATCCTATGGAACTACCTTAGGTAGATTTTAAGGTATTTATAACTCTTTCCCTTTATAAGAATAAGAACCCTTACCTAGCCATCCCTTATGAGTTGTTGAAGCCAGCCCCTTTATAGGGAAACTTTTGCATCTATGATTTGGTTTGCATTCTTGGAGTCTCTTGCTCTGTTCGTGATATTGTGTTTCCTTATACTGTGGTATCCGAGCCAGCCCATCCTTTGGAGAGAGGAACATTTTATTAAATATGTCTGAGTCATTTCCATCATCCTCTTCTCTTTAAAAATAGAACTGGCAATCAGAAAATTTCATCTACCAAAACAAAGAGGTCAACAATATTGGCAACACCATCCAAAACGTGGCCTATGCACAAAACAAGTTAATGAGCAAAATAGAAATAATTGAGAAAAAAATGGAGCAGACATCGTCTCAACATGCAGGATTAATCAAAGCATTGGAACTAAGATGGGCAAATTTACAATATAGGATTTGTCCACAAGGAACTTTCCTTTTCCAGTTTTTCCAACAGCAACAAAAGAAGATGATTTCCATCAAGGAACAAATCCAACTTTTGAGAAATGACCACTTTGAGTCACAAAAACCCCCACTTTTCCCTTAAAAATCTACCTTCTATCCCATGTCAACACAAGCACATTCCCCACCAATATTGGACAACACCTTTTCTATATTTCCTACTACCTCACAGAATCCTATCTCTTTCACCCAACCCTTAAAAGAAGAACGTGAATTCGATATTGCAAAAATGGTTTGGGAAAGAAAAGATGCTCTTGCCGCCAAGAATCAAACCAAGAAAAGACGAGACCACGGAGAAATTTCAAAAGGTTCCAACCCCGAAAGTCTAATAATTTCTAATCAGAAAACACCGGACCTTTATGTCTCTCAGCCAAGAAACATGTCAGAAGTAGATACCACATGGTCAGAATCTCTAAATTCATCAAACAATGATACAATGGAAGATAGCTCTCAATGAAGCAATGATTCCATAGCAAACTCTTCCAAAGAAGACGATCCCCCAATATTTGTGAGCCAACCAAGAGACCCAGAAATATCTGAAGTAGAGGAGGATAAAGTAGCTATGATAGATGAACCAATTCCAGAAAGAAGATATGAAGCCATGGCGCCAAAACCAGTTGGAACTAGCTTCCACACTTTCACCTTAGATGACGTCAAGGTTTCAAAATGGCCTCAAAGGATCCAAGAATTCTATACTTGGATGGTGACCAAAAATTTTGTGGAATGATAAAAGTATATCATCTTGTCAAAACCAACTTCACAGTTCTCAGGAATCCTCAGAGATTGGTGGAACTCACTTGGAATTCAAGACAAAAAATACTTTTCTTACTTTCCAAGATTTTTCCCTAAACATCAGGATCCTACATGAAGTTTTCTACAGAGATACTAGCCAAAGACATGCAAAAATGCAAAGATAACTCTTTGAGATGAAGTGTGTGTCATTCAAAAGAAATGATATTGATAGGCATTTTAAAAAAATGGCGCAGATATATTTCAACATCGATTGAGACATCAATCTAAAGAAAGCCTTTGTCTCTTCCATTCCAAAGCTGTTGGCAAGTCGAACCATGACCATGATTGAAGAAAAGTTTCAATCAATAACAGTGCCACAAGTCGTCTACATCAGGCAAGCTATTTTCGTAGCATTGGAGGACATTTGTACAAAGCGCTCAGCCCTAAAACAAATTATCCGGTACAATCCAGCGCTTGATAAAGCATGTCGCAGATCTGATCTGATCATCAGAGCAGGATATTCCTGCCACACATCTAGGCAACAGAAAAGATATAGGAGGTTTAGATTTCCATGAATTCCAGATGGAAAATCAAGGTCCAAGAGACACACAATATATTTCAGACGTAGAAGGCCAGTAAATTTTCACAATAAAATAGATGCTTTATTTGCCACAAGATTGGACATTCACAAAAAAAATTTCCCAATCAAGAAGACATGCTAAACTCCTTGAAGAGATTGAAGATTACACTAGCATACATCTCAGAAAAGAGGAGGACCTTGAATCCATATTCTCTATGGATGATGAACCTAGTGAAGAAACTTTATTCTCTCTTGATATCTATGAAGATCAAGGCAATGATGACTATCAAATTTCAGAACCGTTGATCAAATCCCGAGAAGTGATCAACGCTTTCATAGTTATTCCTCAAGTAGAACTCAAAGTTTATTCATCCAAATGGGATAAACCAACTCGAGTTATTGCTTACATCGACATTGGAGCTGCTTCCTCACTCATAAATCCTACTATCCTCCCTGAAGATCAATGGGTTCCGCATTTTAAGGATTTCAACACAACATCAAGTGGAATCTTGACCACAACTGTCATTACAAAGCACCTGGTCACAATTGAGTTCTTTCCAGGATTGAAGTACAGAACCAAGCTGATAGGGTCTGATGTACCAGGAAAAGATCTTATTGTTGGATTATACATTTACAAACAACTTAGAGACCAACTTCATATCAAGGCTAACGGGATAGCTTTTAAAAAGCAGTTCAAACCAAATATGAGATTCCAAATGCTATTCCAAATCACCAACGACGAACAAATCAAAGTGATTGAGCAAAATCTCATTGAACGTTCATATGTTGAATCCCATAAGGATTTCATGAAGAAAGGGAAAAGCCCATTATGGAAAAATGAAGAGTTTTTTTATCAATATCCCTTTCAAGAAAAATAAAAACATCAATCAAATAAAAGCCAGTCATTCATACATGAACCTATATCATCTTCATCTTGCAAAGAAAGAACGCAAAAAACTTTTAGAATTTGATCTAATAGAGAATTCGGATTCACAATGGGCATGCGAAGCATTTTAGGTCAACAAAAGAGCTGAACAAATAAGAGAAAAACTCAAGTTAGTCATTCACTACCAGCCACTTAACCATTTCCTCTAAGATGATAAGTTCCCTATCCTAAATAAACTCACTCTTTTCTTCCACTTAGCAAAGGCCAAATATTTTTCCAAGTTTGATTTAAAATCAGGATTTTGGCAATTGGGAATCCACCCTGAAGAAAGACCCAAAAAGGGATTTTGCGTCCCCGATCATCACTTCTAATGGAAAGTCATGCCCTTCTAGTTGAAAATTGCACCCTACTTGTTCCAAAAGGCCATGATAAAAATATTCCAGTCCATCCTCCATACCTTTTTAGTTTACATTGATGACGTCTTGTTATTTAGTAATACATTGAAAGAACATGTAAATTTGCTTCATCAGTTTGAGGCATTGATAACACACTATTGGATCATGCTTTCAGCAAAAAAGATGGTTCTTGCCCAAAAAGAGATTGATTTTCTTGGAATGCATTTCATCCAAGGTGCATACAGTCTAGGACCACATTTATGTGAAGAACTACTCAAATTTCCAGATACCAACCTCACAACAAAACAGATCCAACAGTTCTTGGGTATAGTAAATTATGTGAGAGATTTCTTCCCAAATATCGCTACATACATTTCTCCACTAACAAAGATGCTCAAGAAAAATGCTCCATCATGGGGAAAGAAGCAAGATAATGCAGTCAATGAAATAAAGGAGATTTCTAAAAATGTCAAGTCCCTCTATATCCCTTCAAACGGTAAGAAGATACTGCAAACTGATGCCAACAATGAATATTGGGGTTCCGTTCTATTTGATGAAAAAGATGGCCAAAGAAAAAAATGTGGATATGCCAGCGGAAAATTCAAAGAGGTCGAGCAACATCGCCACTCCACCTTTAAGGAAATCCTTGCAGTAAAGAATATAATCAAGAAATTCAATTTTTTCCTGGTTCAAATAGAATTTATGATAGTCTCCATACAAGTTTCAAGTCCGGCACCTGAAAGGAAATGATAATATTCTCACAGATTTTCTGTCTCGACCGGAGGAATTCTCGAAGAGATTTTCCCCAGCAAAACTGAAGTCAAAGCAAAATCTAATCAGCCACATCTTCATGATTTCAAATATACCAGGAACGAGTTCATTGAAGCCAACAGATCATCCATCCGAATTGTTCAACCTCATGGACCCCTATGATCCGTCAATATTATGGAAAGAAGAACTTATTATGAGCTCCAAGATTTTCGGCAACATGGAGGATCCATTCTCAAGCCATATGGGGTCAATCTAGAATATCCGTTCTGCCATATATTCATATCTCGAGCCAAGGATTTTCCACAAGAACTATTATGGTTTTCTACTACCTATGCCATAAGTATTATATTTTCATGGAATTCAAATGCAAAGTCTTCAAGTGTTTTGATAACATTGCACCAGCTCTTGAAGTATTTTTGCTATAGTTCAAACCTAGAAGATATTGGATAAGCCAGTGAAGATTATTAATGGAAAAGTCCAGATGCAAGCAGAGGGATCATTCTGTTGGAAATTTCTCGTGTCCATTTTATCCATGGAAGAAGAATATAGCGAGGAAAAAAGAATCCTTTTCCAGCAAAACAAGTACATCCTGAGGGAGATATGGCCAACAAATTGGGCAAGCTGGAATTATACCAGCAATCATCCTCACTTGAAAGGAGTTAGGGAAGCAGCAAAAGAATATCAAACCTCATACCTCATACGAAGTCATCCGAGAAAATATTACTCGCGATATTTCCAGATTAAGGTTGCAGATTAAATTTCTCAATCCAAAAGAGAAGGAGAACAGTGAAGAAGGACCGTCAAGTTCCACAGTTACTATACAAGGTCTTTGAAAAGATGCCTAGAGGACAACCTTAGAATCAATAAAGGATAATTATCTAAATCCCTGATAATCCCACCATAATCCTACATTACCTACCAAAAAACCCTCAAAAATCATCTACCCATGCGAAGACAAATTTTCATATCTTTCTATACTATCCGGGCCCCACTTCCACTTGTTTTCACATGCTTCAACATGCTTCCACATGCTTCGTCGCATGCAACCCCCTACTTTCATATGCTGTCATATGCTCCCTCATACTTTTGCATGCTACACCATGTATATTTCATCCCTTTCACATGTTTTCAAGAGCTTTTTAGTTGTTTTGCCTAAATTCCTTCACATGCCAAGAGGGACCTACTTGTAGATAAATTTGTCATGTAACATAGGTTTATTTTATAATGTAAGTTTATCTTATAATAACCTCCTAGTCCTATATAAAGGAGGCCTTATAGTAGTTGTAAGATCATCTTGTAACCTTTGTAAATCTTTTTGTGATATATTACATATCAGTGATTTTTAAATTTCCCTCTTGTTGTTTCATTCGAATGGATGGAAAGGCCAGTCCATGTATGAAAATAGAGTAAGAATACTCTACGAAATTTAGCTTATTGTAGTACGAAAGTTTTCTGAGTTATAAATAGGTAACGTTGGTTATAGTACAAAAGTTTTCTGAGTTGTGTAGCTTGGAAAGCCGTCCCTTATGGGTTGTTGAAGCCAACCCCTTTGTAGGAAAATTTTTTTGACTATAAGCAAATTAACTGTTTGTGTATCTTGTCAAGGTGTCCCTTATGGGTTGTTGAAACCAACCCCTTTGTAAGGAAACTTTTGTATCTATGATTTAGTTTGATTTCTTGGAGTCCCTTGTTCTGTTCCTGATAGATAAATAAAGAATATGACCTTTAGAAATTAAATAGGTACCTTAGTATACCTTCAAATATTAGGTGGGGACTCTCTTTCATAAACAATAGAGAAACCACAAGTTGAATCTTGTTTTGATTAGTGCAAAATAGGTTGCAACAACAATGTGACTTTACTGGGTATTCACACTTAGGTTCTGACTATAGCAGACTTAGGGTGAATTTGGCACTTAGATTTGTTTGTACATTATGCTAACTATATTAATTTGCAGCTACGGGATTACCTGCCTTACTTGTTCCTTATGCTTGCTTATTATTGTTACACCTTAATCTGTTACCATATTATTTACCATCACACATGTCTTCCTATTAAGTCTTGACCGTACACTATCACACACAATGACATACAGGGTTCTCTTTTTAACCCCTCCGAACCTTATTTTAAAAAACCTTTAGTTTCAGAGAATGGCTTTGTTAGGTTAACTGACATAATTTCTCGCAGTCTTCAGTCCAATTCAAAAGTAGGAAACGCTCTACTCTAGCAAAAATAGGTCATATTTTATAAATCTTAGGGGAGCCGGTCCTTGACATCAACACACAATTAGGAAAGCCACCCTAATATCAATAGGTCATACACCAACCGACATAACTCATGTGGAAAGACAAATAAACCATATGCGACACCTAAATATCCGAAGAAAACACTTATCAAAACCTTTCTTTACCCGCTTCAGAAATGGAAATCAATCAAAATGTCCCCGATATCAATATGGTGATGGGAGCACCACACAAGCTGAAGCAATGGTGGAAGAATATCCACTGATAGCACGGAGATGAAATTTAGACACACTTGGGGGCATTGGCCTGGCCGCATTTTTAAACATACAAGCAAACATGGTGCTTACATGCCTCCCGATAGAATTTTAGGATATGGCTAAGGTAGTTTTCAAGTTTGGTGATGGTGAGCTAGTACCAATATTGGAAGAAGTTACCAGTTTCACGGATATGCCACTTACATGGAGGAGATAATATTACCAGTCACCATGCCTCTGGGACTAGCTAACAGTCGAAGTTTGAGAAACATTGAATACGGGCAGGGAAGCCTAGAATAGCTATTCAATAGGTTTAGACATCGTAAAAGATATGAATGTTACTCGGGAGAATTTCAGTATGATAAAGCAATGTGGGAGAGTGTCACGACCATCACTTTCTCATTGACACTATTGGTCTTGTTGGTCTTCTCACAGAGAAGAGTTAGTATTAACATTAACTTGTTACCCGTGGTTCTGGCGACATTCCGTGGCAACCTCAAGGCTACTCTTGTTCCAATGGTGTTAGATGAGATTCTAAGAGCTTTGTCTGCATGTGCACGATGGTATGATTTCTTTAAGGGTTGTAACTTGCTGCTTCAGATCTGGGCCATAAAATATTTCTTCCAGTGAGAGGCCACCATTATCTACTTTGTGGGCGTCAGCAACAAGATCCATAGTTACAATGAGAGGATAAGACATTGGGGTTCCCTACATGGACAAGAAAAGTGGAGGTAAATGTTGACTAATCTATGTGGAGAGTAGGTCAATTGGAAGCTGTCATGGTTAGATGGGAGGGCAATCCTAAGGACTCTTTAAAAATACTTCATTGAGGTGATAGGAAATTGAGGGCATCCAACCATACTCACCTTTGCGGGTTCTCAAACAGTTTGGGATGATCAGGGATGTTCCTTTATGAGGATGAGCACAAAAGAAAAATTCTAATACCAAGGATAAGAAGGCTCCAAGAAGAGTGGAATGCTCTGGTCACAATGCCAATGGATCAAAACTTGTGGTGCACTCTAGAGTATTATGTCTGGATCAACGAGGAAGGAGAGATATTCCGACCAAGCAAGGAGGCTATATCCTGGCAGGAGAATTTAGTGGTTGCTTTGCAAATCTACCATTAGATTCTGCGACATTACCTTGTGACTACCTCGATGCACCGTCAAGTGGTCCCATTATCCATTGATCACATGCTTCCACCTATTGAAGATGATGACCAACTAGTGAAGTGCATCAAGATATAATCTGAGCCAGAGCTAGAGGAAGATCTAGGAGAAGAAACTGAGTTCAACGATGATGAAGATGAGTTTGAAGAAGATCTAGAGGAAGAGCCAGAAGAAGAAAAGGAGATGGGGAATTGATTCTGAGGATTGTTACTAGAATTTAGTTGATTTCCCCTTCTTTCCCACAATGTATCTTTATCCCCAGTTTTCTTATTTTCCCTAATGGCAAGTTGTTCAAGCCTATGCAATTAGTTATGTAAATAGCAGAAATAGTGATGTAATCTCTATTCCCACCTATCTAAATACAATATCAACAAAAATAAAACTTGTTTTGGATCTGTCAAATCTATTTTTTTATTAAACATTTGCGATTTAGGCCTACCTCCGACAACAAGAGGTCGCACGAATTCTAGGAAAACACGTTTTCCTGAATACGTGAATTAACCGCACTGTGTGATTTTCTTTTTGTATAACTGAAGAAATTGACTTCTATTTCCTTTTCTTTATTTTTCATTTCTTACTTATTTTTACTCCCCAAAAGAAAAGTTGGATTGTTTCAACCCAAAACTAGCGGAATCACCATACAATTTATGATCAAAGAGGATGATGTCTCCTGCAGAAAACATGGACGTCATAGTCGATAGCCCAGGCAATCAAGAGAGAAGAACGATACAAGAATGATGAACATATGGCCAAGATGGCCCAAAAGATGGAGTTTTTAAGGGATGAAGTACACATATCAGGGAACGAGCACATCCGACCGTGACAACGCTCCCTCAACCACCTCACTTTCCTTCTATGGATTCAATCCAAACCACTTTTCTTCCTCATCATACTAGGCCAATAATACCCTAACTTCAATCCCCACTAGTATTATCATACCTCCGGTAACCCCCGCAAACACACCAAATCGTCTTATCAGTACTCCCTACATACCACATTATGTTTAAATGCCACAAAACTCGCCTAATACCACTAACACAACCCACACCCCTCCTCGTGACGGAGTCACTTTTACCACTCACAAAAACTATTACATACTAGCTATATGTTCCTCTTGTATATGCCGTTTATAAACCTACCTTTACATGATGTGTCACAGTCAGGGTGCCTTATGATATTGACCATTACGCAGAGATGGAAATGAAAGGTAGGCATACAGAAGATGATTCAATGTCTGAGGAGTTAAACATCTTAAGGAATAAAATGAAGAACCTCCAAGTCACTGGGGAAGTGAGATTTTGGATTATGAAGATCTGTGCATCCATCCGGATGTGGATATGCCAGTAGGGTATAAGCCTCCAAAGTTTGATATCTTCGATGGGATGGGTGATCCCCACGCACATTCGAGGGCATATTGTGGCAAGTTAGTTGGAGTGGGAAGGAATGAGAATTTGAGAATGAAGGTGTTCATAAGAAGCCTAACAGGACTTGCCCGGCATACTCGACAAGATCTGTGAAGCTGGAGAACATGGCAATATATGGCGGAAGATTTCTTGAATCTCTTTCGATTCAACATAGAGATCACTCCCAATAGGCTCGCACTGGTGAACATGCAAAAGAAGTCGTCCGAGTCATTCCAAGAATATGCACGTCGATAGAGTTTAGAAGCCGCTAGGTTGAAACTCCATTGGATGACCGTGAATTAAACAAGTACTTCATCAAGGGATATACTTTGATACAATGATGGGTATGATGGGACATAAATTCCCTGAACCGGTCAAGATGGGAAAAGGTATAAAGTCTAGCAAAGTATAATCCATGGATGCACTACAAGCATCCATAAAGGCAATCCAATCAGGGTCAATCGGTAGCGGAAAGAAGAAGGTGGAAGAAGTCTTTGCAGTCATCCTTACTACTAACCCAACCCACATCATGGAAACACTTCTTATTCCCAAAAGAACCACTTACCACCACCCACATATGCTCTAGTCTACATCACACAACCATATTACCATCCCAACCTCAATATAACCCTATTCAAGCCCATAACAACTTAATCCACAGCGACCATATGCTCCTACCAAACAAACACTCATCAAAACCAGCCACTTATCCACCATGCCCTTGTCTAACTTTTGATAAGAGGGGTCCCAGAAATTATAACCCAATAGATGAGCCTCTGGCCTAATTGTTTGAAAGAATAAGGAGAGCATGACTGATATTTCTAGTAAAAGTAATGGTTTCCGAGTATCCTTAAAAGTATTTTGATGCAACCAAAAGGTATGTGTACCATTCAAACGTGCTTGGGCATCTTACTAAAGATTGATTTAAGTTGAAAAATTAAATTGAGACACTGATCAAAAGTGAAGACATTCAGTGCACTTTGGCTCCGCCCAATGTAAATTGCAACCCGCTGCCAAATCACCGGAATAAGGGGGTCAACATGATCACCTTGGATGACAAATATGATTTGAAAGGAACAATTGTCATGATAGGAAATACAAAGACCGTAAGGATCCCACCTCAAAAGACACTAATGATCATAGTACAAGTGAGACGCACCGTATGTCATTGCTACAGGGGATGAAGAGAGTCAGAAATACAAAATTGTCCCATCGACATACCAGCAAAAGGGGAAAAGACAAGATAATAGACTTCGCAGCAGTCTACGGTATGACTAGGTCAGGGAGATGCTACACTCCTAAAGATGCAAATCGAGAGAATTTGGGAAAATAGTAGATTCAAAGAAGTAATATAACAGACCTCGAAGCCGCATAATTTCGGAAGAGAATGTCAATCAAAGAATACTCCATGGAGGGAAAGTAGAAGAAAAATCTAGTGCAAATATCAACCATTGGACTTACTGATGAGCTCCGACAGTCATAAGGATGCCCTTATGAGTGTACTAAGAAGGCTAAGTGTGCTAAGCAACACCACCAGTGAGGCACTGGATGCAGCTATTGGGAAAACGGTCGAAGAGAATATAATCCCTTTTAGAATAGACGAGTTGTCTGTCAAAGGCGTGAGTCACAACAAAGCTCTACATGTCACTGTCAAAAGTAAGGACAAGGTGGTATCCCGAGTACTGGTTGATGGAGGGTCAAGAGTCAAAGTCCTCTCTCTATTCTGCGGGAATTAAGAAACCACCTGAGGGATGTCAAGGAAAGCCATGTCAGGGTAAGGTCTTTTGATGGTTCACAAAAGGTTGCTATTGGAGAAATTTATTTGGCTTTGCGGAACGGACCAGTTGAGTTCCCCATTTTATTTCAAGTAATGGATATTTCTTCATCATACAACTTACTGCTAGGGAGACCCTGGATACACTTGGAAGGGGCCATCCCATCCACCCTTCACCAGTGCATGAAATTTGAGTGGGTTGCCAAGAGATCGTGGTCCATTACGAATAGTGAAAATTAGCAAATTTGGAGCATGCAGTCCCGTTTATTGAATGGCTAGACAGGGTTGCTCTTTATGTAATAGAAATCATGCAGATCACTAAAGTAGAAAAGACTGAGAAAAGCTAGAGAATGCAGTCACCGTATAGATAAAAAATGGCCTTGAAGGAGATGATGAAATATGGATACAGAACAAGAAATCGGGCTAGGAGCCAGATTAGATGGGATTACAGAGCAAATTGAGCGAAATGTGCAGAAAGGAAGGGACATCATAGGATATCACCCTAAAAACTCATATTGATAGCTCCGAGAAAAGTTCTATTTTTCTAGAGCATGTTTTGGGTACGGGCCAGAGTTCAGCAGCAAAATATGATATCATCGATGAAATGGGAAGGTTGTTCATGATTATGATTGAAGAATGTTGTAAGGAACTGACATCAAGACACGACCATTCAAAATGCCGAACCAGGGGAAGAATTGCACAATTGGACTGCCTTCCTGTCTTTAATTTGCCGGGAGTCTTGGTAGTGTGGAATTGTAAAAGTTTTCTTTTCAAAAGTGCATAGTTAATTGAGGCCTACACCCTGTATGTATCGTTTTTTCATTTGGCTCTTTTGAACGCACATATGTTCTTCTTTTGATGAAATAAAAGGAATCGTATTCTTAAAATATTGCTACTTTATTTACCACTTCATTTATACTTAGTTTTTTATTTTTAGTAATCAAATCGATAAAACATGTGTTATGTGATTGTGACATATAACCAAAACATCGAGTGAAATGACTTGGATTACGAGGAATATAATGAGAGTATGATGCCATACAATCTTTCACAAGAGATCGAATAGTTGGAGAGTTAGAAAAATCCTAACCTAGAAGAAACATAATGGTCAATCTCGTAAGCGAAGAAGACATCAAAGAAATCCAAATCGGCATCCATCTAGAAGCGGAGCAGAAGAAAGAATTGATTTATCTCCCCCGACAATATATCGATATGTTCGCATGGCCATATGATGATATGCTGGGATAAAACACAGACATTGTATCGCATCGACTGCCTACCGATCTTGCTAGCCCATCCATCAAGAAAAAACCCAGAAAAGTCAAGCCAACTTGAGTAATATGATAAGGGAAGAAGTAACCAAGCAGATACAGGCAAATGAAGTAAAGGTCATCAACTATCCCAATTGGTTGTCAAAATTGTCCCAGTACCCAAGAAATACGGGAAGATTAGGATGTATGTGGATTACTGATATCTAAACAAACCTAGTCCAAAAGACGATTTACCTTTACAAAATATCCATATCCTCATCGACAACTGTGCGAAGTATGAACTGCAGTCGTTCATGGATTGTTTTGCTGGATACCACCAGATCTTGATACACATGGAAGATGTACAAAAGGCAGTCTTCACCACACCTTAAGGAGTTTACTATAACAGAGTCATATCGTTCGGTCTCAAGAATGCCGATGCCTCTTAAATAAGGGCCATGATAACCCTCTTTCACAAAATGATTCACAAGGAGAGCGAAGTATGCATAGATGATGTCATCATGAAGTCTCGGAATAGTTTAGATCATTTAGATGATTTGAAGAAATTTTTGAGCTCCTGCGGAGGTACATCTTGAAATTGTACCTAGCAAAATGCATGTTTAGAGTCCCTACTGAAAAATTGTTAGGCTTCATCGTAAGCAGAAAAGGGATAAAATGGGACCCATAAAACATGAAGGACATTCACGAGTTGCCACTGCCCAAGAGTAAGAAAGATGTGATGAGTTTTTTGGGTAGACTGAATTACATCAGCAATTTCATAGCCCAATTCACATTAATCTATGAACCTATTTTCAAGTTGTTGATAAAGGACGCCTGTCACACCTCTTTTTCTTACCGCTATGGGGGAAGCCTATTTACTACACCCCGGGAAGGGATATAATAAAAGGAAGGAGTTTTTCCAATTTAAGGACAGTCGGAACGTGATCTATTTATTTAATTTCAGAGTCTCCACTTGGGAGAATAATGGTGTCCCAAGTCACCGGATTAATCCCGAACCGAGGAAAGTTTTGACTCTGTTACAGTCTGCGAACTAGAAATCCGGATAAGGAATTCTGTTAATCCGGGAGAAGCTGTTAGGCACTCACNAAAATGTATTTTTGGCCACGCCGTACCAGTACGCCCGTGGTTTTCAATACATTTCGACTTCGTTGGGACTTGGATTTGGATCACATAAATGTGCATCTGTATTAAGAAGGTAATATTATTATAAATCATGCCTAGAGAATCTACGTCTTGTTAACTTTGGGAAAGTCCGTGAAGTTTGCTAAACGGTCCTTCCAAATCTAAGGTTTTTATAATAATCATTTGAGGGCCCCGCAATTGTATTTTTAATGCGGCGAGGCTCATCTCATTTTTATTTAAGGTCATGTCTAAAGTACTAAATTTTCTACGTGTTTCGTCTCTAATCATGAAAGAAGTGTCCTAAATTATTTATCCATTACCTAATATTTTTGACATTTAGAGCCACAAACCCCTGAGGGTTCAGGTTTATTTCCTATTGGGCTTGATTACACCCTTACATCAATTTCTACATTTCGATCCAGATCGGCCCAAAAAGCTGTGGCATAGGGCAATTTCAATATCATTTGCCCAGGCTCATATCCCATCACCATATCTATTACATTTAGGCTTTGCATTTTAACCTTTCTCGAATCATATTCACAACAGAAATGTATCTTACCTCTTCATTTTTAACTTGTTATAATTTCAAATTCAGATTCAGGACAGTATTTTGTTTATCTATGAATAACTTTCATTTATTTTGATTCAAATTTATGATCAGCACTAAGTCTAGTAAAACGAAATTTTCAAAAATCGAAGTAAACTCATTAATATTACAAGCAGTAACGTACTAAACATTTAAAATGTCTCTAATGCCAATTTCATTTGAACTAACTAACAGACATCATACTTAACTGTTTTCTTCATTTTTAAATATTTACAGAAGCAATATTGTATTGACACATGTGAGTTCATATCCGATCTTAAATCTTAATAGTTATAGACCTCAATTAGCGAATGGTTACGCGTTAGAAAAACAGATCTATTATTTTTAGAAGAAAACAAACTATATAAATGTTCAATGATTCTGAAATTATAACTTGAGATTCGAATTCAGTTATTTCTACCTTTTTTAGTTTTATCATTTACCTTATCTATTATTTCTATTGTATGATCTAATGATACTACTACTAGACTTACTTAACAAAACGAAAACAAAAATAGAGTTCAGTCCCTATTATTACATTTTTTTCAGACTACCTAACAAATACAACTGATTAATACAACAGTACAATATGAAATAACATTCGAAGCTTTAATTCATCCTCTTCAAATTCATCTTTACAGCTTCAATTTGATAGAGTTTGTACCTGGTAATAAAATGAAGCTGATGAAAATCAAGGCAAAGATTGAAGGAATCAGCAATCAACAACAGCTCACATAGTGATCAGAATAGTCCAGCAATCCAGATTCAAACCAAAAGGAAAGCAAACCAGTAGAAAACCAAGTGGAAGCAAAACCAAACCACAAACAATCGCTTCAATCCAAATCAGCCTCGATCCAATAGTAATTCAATCACCAAAGTCCAAATAGAAGAAAAACAGACTTGAAACTACTTATAGGATCAGAGAAACAAGGATATTTTTTGGATTTTTAGTTTTGAGATGAAGAGAATACTCGAATTATAGCTGCAGAAACAAAAGAATTTCAGATATTTGCTTAAGGCTTCTAATTTTTTAAACTTCAAAACTTCAAAACTTCAAAACTCCTTCAATGAAGGCTAATGTAGCCTATTTATAGATTTGAAAAGGGAGGGAATTTCAAATGCTGAAATTGTCCCTTAGTCCCTTATTTATTGTAATTAAACCCCTGCTCTTTTACTTAATTGTCTCTTTTCCCCTTGTATTTATGCCGTATTACCCCTTTACCCTAGTCTAGAAAGTTCCTACCCTAAGCTTTTACACTTTTAACCCTACCTCTTTAAGAGTATTATTGTTTTACCCTTTTATTCTGTCTAAAATACCCTTCACCCTTCACGTATTTACCCATAAACCAAACTGGATTCCCAAATATACCCCTACCCCCTTAGGATTATTACATCGAACCTATTGACATTCCCCAAATTAACCCCGTCTTCTTGTCTTACTCACCCTTAGCCTCCCATGTTACTTATTACCCTAATTAATCAGATACCCAAAAATTACTTCTAAAATCAAGGTTAAAAATCTTAATTAATTAACAAAATTAACCAAATACTCGTCAATTTAACAGATAAAACCAAATCAGAACCAAGTAATCAGTTAATGAGATTCAGAAGATCACTTAAACAGATACAGAATCCAATTAATAGAAGACATTAGCTACTAATCAAGTTTTAACAATTAAAAACCCTAAAATCTAGGTGTAACAATATGAACAACAATTAAAACCTACGATTATGTCATTTTATCAAGAATTAATCACAGAAAGAAAATCGTAGACATGCAAACAAAGGCAAAAGTAAACCAAATAGAAAAAGGATCAGATACTTAGCTTTTTACTCTTTTTTGTTCTTTATTTTCTTTTCTCTCTTTCTTTCTTCTGTTCTTTTCTTTTCTTCATTTTTCTTGATTTTCTAGGCCTTTTGAAACTCTGTATATTATTTCTTGGGATTTTTAATCTCAGGCAGACCGTTGAGTCTTCTTTTAATGAAAAGACTCTTAGATATTAGGGCTGGGTGTTCTGGGATGTCATAGGGTGTCTTTGAAACAAAAAGAGTTCGCCGGCGTGGGTTCCGGCGACACTCAAGTTAATATTCGACGAATTCTGGGTTTATTCGAAGGAAAAGACTCAAAGGGGGCAAAAGAGGAGACAAATGAGATCCTATGGTGTTAAGGGTGGACTCTGAATCGAAAGTCGTGTTCGCCGGAGTAGGGTTTCGGCGACACCTTTTGAGATATTCGAAGGAAACTAGGGGGTTTCGAAGGACATTGGTTATGGGGGTGAAAGAGGAGGTTGAGAACTTCAAAGGGTGTTAATGGTGGCTTCATCGGAACTGTGTGCGTTTCCCGCCGGTAGGGTTCCGGCGGGTGGTTGAGAGAGGAAGGGGAAGAAGGGCGGCTAGGGTTTTGGTTTGGGTGAAGTCTGATATGAAATGGGACGGGGTATAATACTTTTACGTATTTAAAATCTTAGGACCATTGTGAACCGTTGGACTAAGTATAATGAACGGATGAGATCAATTGTTACTTACACGATACCGTTTAAATTAGTAATGGTTTATTTCTATTTGTTAGATTATATAACTGAACGGTCAAGATCTGACGTTTAAAACGTCGTCGTTTGATTTAGTAGATGGCCAGCATTTCTGACCGTTTGATCAAATACTTCAACGGCTCAGATTCATTGTTTTAAAACGGTGTCGTTTGGTTTTGGTCTCAGGCGGTGATGTATATTTGGGCCTGGATCAGTTATTTTTAAGGATTTTGGTTTTTGGGCCACTGATTTGGCCCAATGTATTTATGTATTTTTGTATTTTATTTTCCTTTCTTGTATTTTTGTATTTTGTATTTATTTCCTTTATAGATTTTTGAAATTTTACTTTTGTATTTTATTTTCTTTCATATTTTCTTTCTTGTATTTTTCTTTTTTCTTCTTCAAACTATTATATATATGATTTCTTCTACACTCATTAGACACGAACATTAGTTCAAAACTCCCTCATACACTTAAAGCTTTTCTGTTCTCTTTCTTGTTGTTTGCTACTATTACTGAATTAGTCGGCTGCAAACCAAAGCTAATTATTGCACCCTATTGCTCTTCACTTTGCCTCTATTCTCCTTAACTGGTATGTTTTAATTTCAATTCAAGTCCTAAACACTATATGTTTTCTTGCTGTTTTAGTTTACTAGTTACCAATCTATTCTTGTCTATTATCTGACCTTTCAATATGTAACTAGCCTATTTGGATCACTGTTCGTGCTATCCTAATTCAAATATGTGATGAGCATGATATGAGCTCGTCCATTCATTGTAGTATGTACTGGCTATACTCTATTATTATATGTTTGAATGGTTATGTGTTAGTTGGTTTCTGGTTTGCACCTCTTTTTGCAAAACTGATTTGTTACCCTAAGTTATTCTGATGCTATGCCCAATCATGTTTAGTACTTCTATGTCCTTACTGTTGCTATGAAATCCTATAATATGCCATCTCCCAATCACTTCAAATTCTATAACTATGTTCTAATTAGCATCTCTGAAATCCATACCTTACTGTCTACACTGTTAGCTATTCCTTAATTACAAAAGACTTATATTTTTGTTATATGTTCATTATGTGTACTATGTGTCCACACATACCATTCCCTTGTATGAATTATGTGGTTAGGAATCTGTTTGCTCTATGATTGATCTGTTGTTTGTTTGATTACACAATTCTTGTCAAAACTGTTTTACTGATAAACAACTCTCATATTTTATAAAACTACCTCAATTGAGTCCTTTTCAATATCGTGCTTCCTATCAAACCTTTTCAAAAATATGTCAAGCACTCTCACTCCACTCTTAAGTCCCCAGGTTCTGCCCCTTCAGTGTGTGACTGCCTTGGGATCCCTGTGAGATCCCTCTAAATTCTTATGCACTGGGGATGGCCCTTCCACACTGCACTTACTTTGTTCTGGTTATGAAATCTGGGTTTGAGCACTGCCTGGGATTCTTGAGGTCCTTAGGGAACTCTGACACACCCAGACATGAGACTGTCTATAAACTTGGTATTTGAGGCTATGGAAAATCTGGTATCTTCAAGATACACTTGGGCCTTCTTTAAACTCCCTATAGTTAACTTCGTCTTTTTCTATATTTTTTTATGTAATTTATTCAGTTAGTCTATAATAATTATTTGTAAACAAATATTGGAGGTAGCTAGTGAAACGGGAGGGGTAGCTATATAATTCTATTAATATCATTGGGGTAGAAAGCATGTCGTAGGCTTTACATTATTTATATCTGCATTAGAATCCATGTTTTTAGGATCAATACGGTCATCCAAATCATGCCAAATATGCACTAGATATCATGTGCCTAGGATTTCATGTCTACTGTTTAAGCATCCCATCCGTCACTGATCCATGTTTTATGTCTATCACTTAAAAATCCTGCTCCTAGGAGAGTAACAACATTAGCATAAAAGTTGTTACTCTTGTGCATTCAAAATTCATATTTCAATAATTTTGCAACTCTTGTGTGTATTTAGAAATCATGCCTTAGGGCTTCTATTTTTTAACAATCCTGCCATTTGCATGTGCATATTAGATACCATGTTCTAGGATCCTATTAGTATTTTTGCTTAAGACGCCTAGTTAATTATTGATTCATGAAAAGGTAATAAAAAATAATCTCACACTGTGATGTTTTTTGAATAAAACTGGTACTAATTTCTGCATTCTCAGATTCGTATCAACTAGAACAGCATGCTCTTAAGGTAAAATAGCTTCTGAACTGTTAATGATTCTGGTAACTATTATGCATGATTCCACTCCTAGGCAAGCCTTACGTGATGAATCTTTATAATATGGAAAAATTGTTTTTGTTTTTGTTTATGCTTAAAGATTCACAGGTTTAAAATAAGTAGGCAAACTGATTAGGACCTTACCGTTGAGTTTATACAACGAAGTTGCCCATTTTCTATGTATTGAAACTCACTTAGATATTTCGCTTAGGATTATGTCTAATAAATTGCCTCTTGTTTGTGTTTGAGACGTGCTGTTTATATGCATTATCCGTGGAGGTAAATCTGGGCCTCTTAACTATTTTTCCTGCATTACTTGTTAAAGTTATATTTGTTCTTGTCTGTCACCTAGAATTTAATCATTCAAAAAAAACCTTAGGGGTTTGTCTAAAATCACCTATATGTAGAGGTCCTAAAATCCCTCCAAGACCACAAGGACGGGACGGGTAATAGAATGCATAGATATCGTTAAATAAAACTCGCAAAATAACTGCTAAGGGGTGGGATAAAGAGTAGATATGTATAGGATGACTATGCGCTAATGTCAGGTGTAGCCCCTCATTGAGGAGTGATTACCGGACATTGTGTGGGGTGATCCTGTAGGCTAACCAACCCAGGACCCCTCTTTCCTAATTCCCGTTGTTTAAATAAATTTTACTTTCCTTTATATATGTGCCACTTGTTCAAGTCTTTTCCCTTTCTTTCATTACTTAAGTCATACATGTGCTTAATATACCAAAACGTGCCTCTATTTACAAGTACGTGTTAAACTATTTATTTGTTAAAAGGACTAATTCACATAAGTATAAGTTCGGACGGGAACCACCGTTATGGACCAAGAGGGGTGCCTAACACTTTCCCCTCAAGGTCATTTCGAGCCCTTACTCTAAATCTCTAGTAATGTAAACTAGTCTAAGAGTTAATCACTCTAGGTGCCCTAATGCACCATCATTCGTTAGGTGGTGACTCTTCAAAAAATCCAAATCCCAAAAGGAAATGAGTTATTACCTCCCATAAACTTTGGAACCCGGGCTCCTTTCCGCCCCTGTAGAGGGAAAAAAAGGGTTGCCACAGACGGCATTGATCAATAATAGCGGAACACTCACTTCCCAGCTGACTTGGTGATCCCCACTTCATTTTGGGGTCATGTATCCTTTCTTTCTCATGTATTGTGTTTAAGTTGTAGCAGGGGCCTTGTTGTTGGAACTATGATAGTTCTTTATTGTATCTGTTAGAGGCTATGTAGACATAGTGTGGGTTGTGTAATGGTCTTGAAAAATTCAAATTGTCATCATGTATATGAATTACTTGTTCCATGTCCGCTATGAACATGTATGTAGTTTAAGACATAAAATTCGGGTAAATAATGGAAATGGAAATTGGGGTTGTTAATGAAATCCCCTCAGTATTTAATTAATGAGATATATTTTCTCTTTATTCATAGATGAATTTTGGTAGAAGGAACTCTAATAGGCTTATTCGGTCGGATTCACTCGGTTGAGCGTCGATCACGCTCCCTGAGTCCGGATGTGGCAAACTCGGCACAAAGGCCCAAAAAATGTAATTGTTATAAAAACCAAATATGTGTTCAGAAACAAACTGGATGAGCAAGAAAATGTCAATAGGAATAGGGTCAGATTGGTGGTTCAGTGATACAATCAAGATAAAGGTATTGACTGTGATGAAACATGTTACACCCTACATTTTTCCCCTCATAAGAAGTTGAAAGTTAATGAGGCCTTTAAGAGCAACTTATCAGCAAGGACACGATATAGGGAAAAAGAGGTGATTACATTTTATCAGATTGTGCTAGCTACCCCACCGGGTGTAACGGCCGATGCAGGGCGACCCTTTTGGCACTTGGGTGGTGGAATTTCTAGAGCCTGATATAAAAAAAATAGCACAGCTTCTCTCTCTTTCCAAAATACACCAAAAATCTCTAAGAACTCTCAAACGATCCAAGGATAAATTAGAGGGGTAAACTTGGTGAAATTTAATGTAAAGAATCTCGTGATTACCATTGTAGCATATGTCCTCTTGTTGTATTGATTTTAGAGATTCCATTGAAGTGAAGATAATTACCATAGAAGCGTAAGGACCCAGAAAGCGTAGTTAGTTCTTTAAAAAGGTATGTAAGGCAGCCTTCATTCTTAACATGACTGATGTAAATATTTCTTTCTAAATGATCCTTATATTGTGCGCATGAACTGTTCTAAGACTTTCTTAATGAGGTTGTTCACATTCTTGTACGTTCTTTGACGCTGGCATTTTCTTTCATGTCTGAGATATTCCTAGATGGTACTTTGAGGTCAGAAAATGTTATTCAATCTGAATTTAATTTTGATATCTCTTTTAATTGATCTTGTATTGCACTTATATATATGTATCTATTTTACATTACTGAGTCGCGCTATAGTCAGCCGGGTACGGTACTTATTGTGCAACCACTAATCAGCTAGTATGATATGAGACATTATCGATCCTTTTATGGTCGGGTATGATCGAGTCCTCTACGAGGCCGGGTACAAAATAATGTATCATGTGATATTATCGAGTCCTCTTGAGACTGGATAACCTGAGTTATATTGAGATTAGGTAAAAAAAACATCTGCTAAGGTTAGGTACCACAGTCCTCTTGAGGCCGGGTACGTCGAGTCTTATTAAAGTCGGGTACAATCGAGACATCCTCAGGTCGGGTACAATGTGATGAAGACATAATACTTTACTGATTCCTCGTCGAGGTCAGGTACGATATTATATGATATGATATGTCCCAAAGGGTGGCTGCATATGATAAGAGATGATATGCCCCAAAGAGCAATTGAAGAATATTATAATATATTTACTGTATATCCCCAATGAGTGACTTGATTTTTATAAAACTTGTATGCACTTATGATCCACTGTTACCGCTTTGTATTCCTCAGTGTCTTGTCTTTGGTGTTCAGGTTAAAATTGTGTATTCATATCTCTTATGTTATGCCTCTGGTTTATATGCATTATCAACCTTACATATTTAGTACATTTTTTGTATCGATGCCTCTTTCTTCCGGGTATTTCATTCATGCCCATAGGTACAGATAGACCTTGTGACTTCCCTCCCTCGTAGGGTATATGTTTCAGTTGCTAGTTGCCGCACTCCACTTCTCTGGAGTAATTGTACAAAAGTTGATAGGTACTGAAGTATATGTTTCAATCATTTTAGGTACGGTGGGGGGCTCTCCCGACCAAGTCATGTGTCATGGTACTCTTAGAGGCTTCAGACTATTTTCTGTTGTGTATGTAAATTTGGTTCACATGGGCCTTGGGGCGTCATGTGTCGATCGCACCTTCCGAGGTTAGGGTGTAAAAATATTTGCTCTAGTGGAACGAACGCAAGCCATTGGGATGTTTATAGAATTTGCTAGATATATGGAGTTTACATTATATCAGATGGATGTATTTATAAATGGCTAGCTAAAAGAGGAAATGTTTTTCAAACAGCCACCTGGTTTTGAAAGTGAAGAATTCTCTGATCATGTTTTCAACTTGGAAACGGCTCTGTATAGACTAAAGTAGACCCCAAGATTTTAGTATGAGAGATTGTCAAAGTTTATTTTAACTAATGACTTTCTAAGAGATAAGGTAAGCAACACTTTATTTCTGAAAAACAAAGGAAAAAATATTCTGATTGTACGATGTATGTGGATGACATCATTTTTTCTGAAATGATGGGTAATAAGTTTAAGATGACCATGATGGATGAGTTGAACTTCTTTCGTAGATTCCATATCAATCAAACACCTGCCGGGACCATGATTCATCAACAAAAGTACATCTAACAGCTTTGGAAGAAGTTCAACGTGGAATCCTCAAAATCAAGTGATACTTCTATTGCATTTGCCACAAATATTGATCTGGATGAAGAAGGGAAAAATATGGAACAAAAGCTATACAGACGAATGATTGGATCACTTTTGTATCTTACTGCAAGTGTCCCTGATATTGTGTTTAGTTTCGATATCTGTTCAAGGTTTCAAGCAAATCCTAAGGAATCTCATCTAAAGTCAGTCAAAAGAATACTCAGATACATGAAAGGAACTCCCAACTTATGCATGTGGTGTCCAAGAGGATTCAATTTTGACTTAGTTAGTTATGTTGATGTAGACTATGCAGGTTTTCATGTTGACAGGAAAAGCATGTCTGGAACAGCTCACTTTTGAAGTTCTTGCCTTGTGTCCTAGGTAACAAAAAAGCAGAAATCAGTGGCCCTATCTACAGCTGAAGCAGAGCATGTGGAAGAAGCATCATGTTATGCATAATTTCTACGGATAAGACAGGAGCTCAGGGACTATGGATCTTTGTTGATTGTGCTCACCTTTTTTGTGACGATATCACTGCCATAAATATTGCTAAGAAGTCATGTGAGCATAAGAGAACCAAACACAATAACATCATACACTATTTTCTCCGAGACAATGTAGAAAAGGAAAATATCTCAATAAATTTCTGTAAAATTGAAAATTAAATTGCTGACATTTTCACTAAGGCACTGAGTATGGATCATTTATAAAGGAACAGGCCAGAAATAGAATTAATTAAGTCTTCCCACTAAGTTGAACCCAATGATTTGCTAGAAAAAGTAATAGCTGTAGATTTTTAAGTAACTAATACTTGATTCAGTCTCATAGTTTGTTTAATATACATACTTGCCTTGAGAATCTAACTGATGTTGATGTCTTATGATATTAACCTTATTGTATCTAAAGCTTTACTATAGGAAGAATTAAGGAGTTTTAAAAGGAGTTGGTTCTTCAACTTAAGTATGTTCCATCTAGTCAAGATATTAAAACACAATCAAAAAAATTCTATTATAATCAGACTTTAAAAGTTTACTTAAACTCAAAATTATCAGTTATAAGAGTCAAAGTTCAAGGGGGAAACAATTTTTGTTAAGAGCCCTATTATTTTCAAAATTTCAGTTGATATTGATACTGAAAGTTCTCTCCTAGTTCACAAGCACAGTACTTGTAATCATCAAAAAGGAAAAATTTGGGGAGTTATGTATTTTGATGATTAACAAGTGTGTGTAATGAACATGTCTAAGAACCAGGTTCTCACAATTATAGCAAAAGGCTCCTTATAAGGCAATAACTTTTTCTGGAAAAGTTACTACAGTCCGATAGTTTTGGAAGTTACTCTTGATACGATAAGGAATACTTCCTAAAGATATCTGCATATAGGAGTCACGAGGCTTGAGGAGCTCTTATGATCTCCTGACTTGTATATGGATTAGAATTTGATTTTGCTTAGGACTCCTAAAGATCTCGGAGTTGTGACGACTTAAATACTCTACCCAAGGATTGTTCGAGATTATCCTTTTATACATGTACTGAGTACAAGAAGCATAGCATTTTTAGTTCACAATATAATTGAACCTGCCGATGAAGAATATTCAAGAGTCCGTTTGTTTTCGATTTGACTCAGTCTAGTTCATGTGTATTATGAAATTGAGTTATTTTCATATTTATTCAAACAATGTTAGTTGAATTATTGTCTGAGTTTGCAAGTTAGAGTAACTTATAGTTTTCATGCAATAACCAAAAGTAATTGAGGTGTGGAAGTGTATTAGGTTACAAGAGTTGTAATCTGCACATTTGGCTCATTGGTTTTAGTGAAGTTGAAGTTTAAATCCTACGTGGTTAGTCGTGATTTTTGCATCTTTGAGCAGGGTAATTTTCTATGTTAAATTGCTTATTTTTTACTTTTCTGTTGATTATGTTGAAGTACAAGTAGAATAAGAACCAAGGTCTTTAGTAATTTAGGAGGCACTCAAATTATCACTTATTAAATTTCAAAATTTAAGAAAGATATTATCTTTTGGATTCATAATACTTCCTACTCAGTAGAATAGACAAGAATATATTATAAGTTCTATTCGATCGTGTTGAGATACCGAATACTGAATACTGATTATGACTCAAGTCAAAAATCGGGTCGTGATAGTAATTTCTCTAGAAACTTTATTCCAAGAAGTTCTTCCAAACAATTGTTCGAACAATCGACACCTGTATGTAAAAATAACTAGAGCCCTATGAGTAATAGCCCTAGAAATTCTATGATTTTGTGGAAATAAAACATAGAAAAAGTTGCGTAACAGTGGAATCTAGTTCGAGGATGGGCTATGGAGCACTAGAATTTCGTACGAGTTTGGAGACACATGTGACAAAAGGTCAATGAGTTTTTGGCAAATGTAACAGTCTATAGTTTAATTATTGTTGGCTGTTAGTGCTGTACTTAGGTCAACGCCAATCTAGTGTTGTCCTCAAAACTTATAAGCTTTGTCGTCATAAGTTCCACTTCTTGATTTTGACATTGGATTCTCTAACTTTTTCCAAGCTTGCTGATTTTGTCAGTTGGGTTAATTGAACCTTCTTTTCAAAGGTCAACCGAGAGAAGTTCCCCATAAGATGTACAGTTTATTTAGCAGTATTGATGGAAATTGCACAAAAAAATAAGTGTGAGTTCAATTTTTACTGCTTTTATTTTCTCTTTCACTTTCCTAATCCTCCAGTGTAATAGAAAAATTTTAAAAGAAATTGATGCAAGAATTCTCTCAATACGTCCACTCGAATTTTAGATGCTGCCTTATTAAACAAAATTTGCTCTAAAAAAACATGCGCGATATTATATTTGGTTTATAAGCTCACTGTAAGTTTTTATTTTTTGGTTGAAAGTGTAGTTATATTATAGATAATCAAACTCTTACCGGAGAGCTGGGAGAGCTGTTAAGGAGATGTATTAGTGGCATCAGATTTACAAAAGTAGAGTTTGTCACTAAGGTCACCATATGGGAACCATTACTATTAACAAAAGTAGAACTAATTAAAAAGACTACTATGAGTACTAGGTACGGTACTAGTTAAAATACTACTATTACACAAAGCAGACTGAGTTTTAATCAACTTTCTTTTCAGCATTCCATTTTGATCTTGTTGATATGAAGATGAGACAAAAGGTGGTGGATTTCCAAAAAGTAGACAACTCTCCTTTGCATGCATGGCTCCATAGTTAGCTAGACTATCTGCAACTCAATTTTTCTCCCTGTAGATGCTTTGGAGAGGAGGACTATCCAGTTGTAGTAGTAATAACATGCAATCATTAATTATATTAGCGTATTGCATTGTAGTGGAGTTGAACATTCCGATCGAGTATGGTGTGTGCATCTGTCTTAATGACGAGTGGTTTTAGATACTTTTAGACAACAATTTTCAGTCCCACGAGCAATGCTAGAAGTTCTGTCTGAACACTTGTCACATGTATTGATGTTCCTGTAAATCCTATAATCCAATTGCCCTGTTAATTTTAAAAAATACTACCAATATATTATTTGTTCCGATTAAGTGAGCAAGATCCATCAATGTAGTACCGTAAGTTTACTCCTTGAATGAACTTATTGTTAAAGCTTTTCTTTTTTTTAGTCCTTTTTCCCTTTTCTTGTGGCAGAACGATGCGTATAAATTTATATATAATTAGGACGAATCAAATTGGAAATCATTTATTATCTAAACCATTAGAATACGGCTACTAGTGCTCACGTTGCCCTACATAAATCTCACCACTCTAGAGAGAGCTATAGCAAAACTGTATGCGGGCAGAAATCGGATTCGTCCGTTGTATGACTGGCCGAGGCTGAAACGTGACAGGTATGAGATCGAGCCCGGGTTATATCGAATCATAGCACGAAGTTAAATCGTTGAGCTCGTGACTCCAGGATCGAACAAGACCGAGGAGACTTTGTCGAGCCAAATAACGGAGGGCCAAAATATCCAAGATCGGTTGGAGATCATAGCGGAAATCTCGGCACGTATCAAGGAGAGGCCGATTAATTAGCAAATCGTGAGATTGGTTACCTTTTATAGAAGTGTATCAAGAATGGGACTCTCCTACTATATAAAGGGAGGTTTGATCATTTGTAAAACTCATTGTAATAGGCAGCGAAAAGCAATACACAGTTATTTCTAACTCTTATCATCTTGTTTTTATGTTCTTACGTTAGTTGAGGCATTTCTTGGTTCGAGGGTGATAAAACTCAAAGGCCAAGGCTGTTCAATTTGTGTTCTTTGCATTTATTCTCTAATAATCAATTTCAATATAAATATGTTTTCTTAATTTGTATCAAGTTATAGTATGTATTCTTAAAGTCGTATATAAATTTAATTGTTATCTGATTTTAAGGGTAAACAGTTTGGCGCCCGCCGTGGGGCTAAGGATAATAGTGATTACCTGGTACAAACTTCCATAGCACACAATATTTTACACTTGTTCTTTGGAGTATCTTTGTGTCCAGAACCAAAATATCGAACTCTCAGTTAGCACCCCTACACGTTGACAATAATTTCGGCCACCACAGCAAAAATGATAACATAGCACTAGGCAACGATGTACCCTCGGTTGGCCTCAATGGAGTTCCGGCTGTAGATCTAATTGATGTCAGCTCACATGTAACCATAAATGCAAATTTGGCCATCGATCCCAAGGGCAGCGTCCGTGGGGATGTTCGATCAGCCGCTCAAAGCACATATGGCGGCGAAAATGGCGAGATTAGCCTGCGAGAGATCTTCGAAATGTTGCAGGCTCAACAGGCAGCGATAGCCAAGCTCCCAAACCATAATCACCCATCGAGCAACATCAAGCCCGAGCTGTCCCAGGAAGTTGTCCGCATGGACGAATCGATTTCAAAGAAATCGAACGAGAAAGAATCGGAGACCAATCCTTCAATCGTGAAGATGCTCAAAGAAATGACAAAACGAATTGAGTCGGGGAAAAAAAGATCGAGGCAAATGACAAGAAGGTGGAAACTTACAAATCCAAATTCGATCAAATCCTGGGGGCACCACCGATATTGAAGGGTCTGCACTCCAAAAAGTTTGTGCAAAAACCTTTCCCCCCGAGCGTGGCTCCCAAGCCGATCCTCAAGAAGTTTTGCATTCCCAAGATTCCTAAATATAATGAAATGACCTATCCGAACGAGCATGTCACCTCTTACACATTTGCTATCAAAGGGAATGATCTAGAGGATGACGAGATCGAATCTGTCTTGCTAAAGAAATTTGGAGAGACCTTATCAAAGGGAGCTATGATATGGTACTACAATTTACCACATAATTCTATTGACTAATCTGCTATGCTTGCAAGTAAAGGCACACATCGGGGCCATCAAGGTTGAAACCAGGAATTCGGACCTTTTCAAGGTAAGGTAGAAGGACAACGAAATGCTTAGAGAATTTGTGTCTCAATTCCAAATGAAACGGATGGACCTACCACCGATCGTTGATGATTATGATATTCAAGCTTTTACCCAAGGACTCAATGTTCGAATCTCACTAGCTTCGCAGTAGTTGAAGCAGAATTTGATAGAATATCCAGATATTACGTGGGCCAATGTGCATAATCGGTATCAATCGAGGGTTCGACGATCAACTTGTGGCTCCTTTTGGGTCTGCTTATCCTATCAGACCCTTTGATAGAATCAAGAGGTATATTGACTGATAATCAAGGTTGAACAAAGATCGATACCAGCCATATATTGGAGATCGTAGGAGCAGTGGATCTGGGCAAAATTCTGTATGAAATTAAAGAGAAGTGATCGAGGCAAGAGCACTTGAGGGCTCATGAATAAGAACGGCTTCGACAGGAACCTAAAGAAGCACCACGATTATCGAAATAGAAATTTAATGTTGATGTAGCTGACATCGTATCGGCTATCAAATGCATCAAAGACACCAAATGGCCTCGACCTTTACATACAGATCCAGCCCAAAGAGATCCCAACCAAATGTGCATGTATCATGGCACTCATAGCCACATAATGGAGGATTGTCGACAATTGAGAGAATAAGTAGCCCGATTATTCAACAATGGTCACCTTCGGGAATTTTTGTGCGACCGAGCCAAGAATCATTTCAGAAATAGGGATTCCAATAAACAAAATGTGTAAGAAGAACCTCAACATGTCATTCATATGATCATAGGAGGGATCAATGTTCCTCAAGGTACGATCTTGAAACACACCAAAGTATCAATAACGAGGCAAAAAAGGACTCGATATTACATACCAGAAGGAACTTTATCTTTCAACGACGAGGATGCAGAAGGAATCATGCAGCCCCATAATGATGTACTAGTAATATCTGTACTCATGAATAAAACTATAATTAAACATGTGTTAATTGATCCACGCAGCTCGGCCAATATCATTCGATCGAGGGTCGTAGAGAAACTTGGCCTATAGGACCAAATCTGGCCTGCAGCACCAGTGCTAAACGGATTAAACATGGCTTGAAAACTACTAAGGGAGAAATAACATTTTCGGTAAACGTAACCACCTAGGAGACCAAGTTTTATGTGATCGAAGGGGACATGAGGAACAATGCCCTGTTCGGGAGACCATAGATCCACAACATGAGGGTTGTTCCCTCGACCCTTCACTAGGTATTAAAATTCCCAACACCAAAGGGGATTAACCTACGGGGAGCAACCCGCCGCAAAAGAGATGTTTGTCGTTGATGAAGTAATTCTGATATCAACACTCTCATCAACAAAAGAGCCAGGTCCGAAAGCAAAATCGGAAACCAAATAGCAATCACCAATGTCGGCCTCGACCCAACCGGACAAGCAGGGGACTAACGAAGACAATGATTATGGGGTTCCTCGATCTTTTATAGCCCCTGATGATTCAGATGCTACCAAATCAATGGGTGAAGAGCTGGAGCAGGTCATATTGATCGAACACCATCCTGATCGGAAGGTATACCTGGGCACGGGGTTAACTCCCGAGCTCAGGAAAATACTCATTCATTTATTATAGCTAACATTGGTTGCTTTGCTTTATCCCATCTCGACCTGACAGGGATACTACTAGAGATTACTACTCACAAGCTAAGCCTGGACCCGAAATTCCATCCAGTCAAGCAGAAAAGGAGACCCCAGTCCGAGGTCAAGCATGATTTCATAAAGGACAAGGTAACTAAACTCCTTAAAATAGGGTTCCTCCGGGAGGTCAATTACCCAGAATGATTAGCAAACATAGTAAAAGTCCCTAAAAATGTAACAAACTAAGAATGTGTGTGTATTATAAGGATTTAAGTAAGGCATGTTGCAAAGACTCCTTCACTTTGCCAAACATCGATCGCGTGATCGATGCCACGGCCGGCCATGAGATCCTCAATTTTCTCAATGCCTACTCCGGGTACAACCAAATATGAATGAACCCGGATGATCAGGAAAAGACCTCCTTCATCACTAAGTACGGCACATACTTCTATAATGTAATGCCATTTGGAATAAAAAATGCTGGTGCCACTTACCAACGCCTATTAAATCGAATGTTCGAAGAAAAAATAGGAAAATCCATGGAAGTTTACATTCGTGATATGTTACTTAAGTCTCTGCGAGTAGAGGACCATTTAAAGCATTTGCAGGAAACCTTCAGTATAGTACAACATGAACCTGAATTCAGAAAAATGCGTGTTCAAAGTCGGATTAGGTAAACATCTCAGGTTCATGGTGTCCAACTAAGCAATCGAGATCAACCCCGATAAGATCAAATCTATCGAGGATATCACAGTAGTGGATAATATGAAGGCTATACAAAGGCTAACCAGGTGCATTGTCGCCCTGGGGTGATTCATCTCGAGGTCCTTTGATAAGAGCCATCGATTTTTCTTGTTAGTGAAGAAAAAGAAAAATGTCACATGGACCCCGGAATGCCAACGAGCCTTGGAAGAACTTAAGCGATATCTAACGAGCCCACCGCTTATTCACATGCCGAGGGCGGACAAACAGCTATCCCTATAATTGGTAGTATCAGAAAATGCGGTAAGTGGAGTCCTAGTTTGATAAGAACAAGGTACGCAATTCCAATTTATTATGTTAACAAGACCTTAGGTGAGACCGAAATCTGATATCCTCACATAGAAAAATTGGCGTTTGCTTTACTAAGTGCCTCTTGGAAACTAAAACCATATTTTCAGTGCCATCCTATATGTTTTGTGACAACTTACCCATTACAAAATATAGTGCATAAAACCGAACTCCTAGGATGATTGGCCAAATGGGCTGTAAAAATCAGTCGCTACGATATATCAACCAGTCATTAAGTCAAATTTTGGCAGATTTTGTGGCTGACTTTACGCCGGCCTTAATATCCAAAGTCAAAAGAGAGTTGTTGGTAAACTTGGGGACATCTTCGGGAATCTGGACCCTTTTTACAGAGGGTGCCTTGAACACAAATGGGTTTGAACTTGGAATTGTACTAAAGCCACCCATACGCAATATGGTTAAACAGTCCATTAGAACTGTGAAATTGACTACAACGAGGCTGAATATGCATGATTGCAGGTCTCAAACTGGCCAAAGGCTTGGGGGCAGAGGTGATCGAAGCTAAGTGTGACTCCCTCCTTGTGGTGAACCAAGTTAATGGAACGTTTGAAGTTAGAGAAGAATGAATACAAAGGTACCTAGATAAGTTACAAGTAATATTACATTGGTTCAAAGAGTGGAATTTGCAACACGTGCCTCGAGATCAAAATAGTGAGGTCGATGCCCTTGGAAACTTAGGGTCGTCAGTCGAAGATGACAAGCTCAACTCGGGGGCAGTCGTACAACTCATGAGGTCGGTAGTAGAAGAAGGTCGCGCCGAAATAAACTCCACAAGCTTAACTTGGGATTGGAAAAATAAGTACGTAGAGTATTTAAAGACCGGGAAACTTCCCTCAGATCCAAAAGAATCGAGGACCTTGCCCACAAAGGCAGCCACATTCAGCTTGTCCGAGGATGGAACCTTTTTCAGAAGGATGTTTGATGGCCCACTAGCAATATGTTTTGGACCGGGAGATACCATGTATATTCTGAGGGAATTTCATGAGGGAACCTGCAAAAATCATTCAGGTATCGAATCATTAGTTTAAAAGGTGATCAGAGTTGGGGATTACTGGATCAACATGGAAAAAGATGCGAAGGAGTTCATACAAAAATGTGACAAGTGTCAAAGATATGCTCTGATGATTCACAAACCCGGGGAACAACTGCATTCAGTCTTGTCACCATATCCATTGATGAATTAGGGAATGGACATCGTCGGCCCTCTTCCATGGGCACCAGTTAAGGCGCAATTTATATTATTTATGATTGACTATTTTTCTAAGTGGGTTGAAGCATAGGCATATGAGAAGGTCAGTGAGAAGGAAGTCATCAGCTTCATTTGGCACCACATCATATGTCGGTTAAGGATTCCATCCGAAATCATATGTGACAACGGGAAACAATTTACCGGCAGCAAAGTGACCAAGTTTCTCGAAGATTATAAGATCAAAAGAATCTTAGCGACACCTTATCATCCTAGTGGGAACAGACAAGACGAATCGACCAACAAAATCATAATCCAAAAGCTTAAGAAAAGGTTAATTGGCGTCAAAGGAAAATGGAAGGAGATCCTGCACGAAGTCCTTTGGGCATATCGCATGACCTCGAAGTCCAGTATAGGAGTTACTCTGTTCTTATTGGTTTATGGTGCCAAAGCTCTAATATTGATCAAAGTCGGGGAGCCAAGTATCAGATTCTTATATGCAACAAAGGAATCAAATGACGAGTCCATGAATATGAACCTAGAGATATTGGATGAAAGGCGTGAAAAAACCCTTGTTCGATTGGCTACTCAAAAGCAACGAATCGAGAGGTATTATAATCAAAGAGACAACCTTCGATATTTCAATATTGGGCACTTAGTACTAAGGAAGGTCACACTAAACACCCGAAACCCGAACGAAGGAAAGTTGGGTCCCAACTGGGAAGGACCGTAACAAATTCTTGAGGTCACCGAGAAAGGATCCTATAAGCTCGGAACGATGAACGGGGAAAAACTATCGAGCAATTGGAATATAACTCATCTAAAATGATATTAATGCTAAGGTAAGACCCCATTTATTATCTTTTATTTTTCAGACTAACACTTGCAGGTGATCGACAAGGAGTGGCACGAAGTCTTTAGGTCTGAAAGCACGCATTGCAATCTTTTTCCTTTGAGATGGTTTTGTCCCAAATGGGTTTTTCGGCAAGGGTTTTAATGAGGAAACAGTGGATTGTGTTAACTTAGAATCAAGGACTGATCACGAATCGGTGTCAAAGCTTCCATTAATAGTATTCGAGTTTTCTCTACAATCAACTTCGAATACTGGGGCATCACCCTCGGATGCCGACGTTTGCAAGGAAAGAAACTTCATAGCTAAAGGGTATCGATCAATAGGATGTATTGTAAGGAACAAACGGTCAAACGAACCGTGCCCACATAGGTTGATCGAACCCTAACACAAAGCATGTATACATATGTTACTATCTTACACAAGAATAAAGAGAAGTTTCTTTCTTACAATCATCTTATGTTTTAAAACTTTCTTCTTTACATCCCTTGAGGAATTTAATACTTCCGATCTCCTAAAGGTAACAAGCTCAAGGACCACTTATAATCGGAGTTCGAATGATCACTCCCTCACTCGGGGACCATCGTCTGCAAATAAACTCGGGCGGCCTGAGCCACTAGATCTCAGGGGCAAAAGACCTATCAGGCAACCCCCGAATTTTAAAGGACACTACCATCGCCACTCGAAGACTGTTATCTTAGGCGAGCTCGGATAACTCGGGAAAACAAGTCCACTAGGCGACTCCCGAACTAAAAGGCTACAGCCTTATTAATAAGGCTCGGAGATATCCGAGACCCATAACAAGAGATAGGCCTTCAAAAAAGAAAATTTATCATAACCGGTTCTAAAGGCTACCCTCGGCAAATTAAAATCTAAATTACTTACTTTGGGAGAAAGTTTCCAGTAACACCGAACCCCAAGAGGCCTTAAAATAGAGTAATGTAAAGGCGAGGTTTGTTTGAACTTTCGAACATCACCTAAGTTATTTTATGATAAGGCATTTCAGACTTTGTGAATATAAATGAGAAAGCAAAGAGAAAAACTCGAAAGCCGTAAAAGTGAAAGAAAGCCTTCTATTTTCATGACTAAACTTTTTTTTACAAGGGTGAAACAGCCCGATAAAATTTTTACAAGGGCTGAATGGCCTCAACAAAATTTCAAGAAACAAGAAACAAAAACATCTAAAGGTCTAAGGGGTATGGTCCTCATCGGAGGTAGCATCTTCACCCTCGAGGCCTCTATTACCATTGACCTCATCCGAGTCTTCAAACCCCTCGGAATCCTCTTTATCTGAATAAGCCAACATGCTGGCCTTGGCCTCATATATCTTGGCATTTTCAATCTCAGCCAGCAAGTCGAAGCCCTGAGCTTGAACTTCTTCGAGAACCTCGCATTGGGATTGCCACTTCATGTGCTCCACCAAATATTTTGCTTGATCCTGAGCTGCCTCAACATCGACCTTATGTTAGGCCACCTTCTCATCAGCTTCAGCCTTGACCTCAACAATCTCTAACCTGGCCACCTCAAGTTTTTTGACTAAGTTTTCTTGGCTCGAGACCGCTGAGCTCAAGTGAGATCGGATCTCGTTGATTGTTTTGGCCTGGGTCGACGTATTTTCCTCTGTAGCTCAGAGCTGGGCCTTGGTCGATTCCAGTTGTGCTTGGACGGCCTCCTTTTCTAAGTCTATAAGGTCCATACTTTTCTTCCACTCCTCGGCCTCAGCTTTTATCGTGTACACCTACGCATGAAGCTGATCGATATGTTCAAGCCTCTTTTAGACCTGCAGGTTAAGGTCATTTCTTACTGTGTCCAAATTGTCATCACTCTCTTCAAGTACTGGATTCACCTGCTCGATCCATTCAGCATGCTCCTTCCGAGTTGCTTCCAACTCGGCATGAAATGTCTTACTGAGAAGCTTAGAGTTATCTCTCTTCTTAGTAAGCTCCCAAACCTCAACCTCGTATTGGGTTAACTCCTCCCGATATCGAATGAAAGTTTCATTATGAAGTACCGAGACCTACAAGCATAAAGAAGAGTGTTAAAATCGTTTGCCGCTTAAAATCTAAAGTACATAGTTAAGAGACTCGAAATGACCCGATTCAATTCCTGTTAAGCTTCATTGAACAGGCAGGGTGCTTCCACCGCGCCCATCTCGGCCTGGTCCTCTTTATTCATCAAGCAACAAAGATAGATAGCAACCCCCACGGGAGTGGAAAGAACTCGCGTCTTCTTGGATAGAGATAATTATTGACCGCTTTTTGTCAAGACCAACACTCGGAGTCGATAACTGATCCACTAACTTCTGACTTGAATAAGATCCGCTAGCATCAGAAGATGGTGCTTTCTTTGGTGTTGGTAAGTCACCAAACCCGGTTACGTCCTCCAATGCAGTAGATTCAAAACCTTCGAAGAAATGATTGATATTTACCACCCCCTGAGGCCCCTTATGTGGATGCTCTTTTAGCATACTGGCCTCGTTGATCATGTAATTGGGGTACAGAGGAGACCCGGTGAGGTCAATCGCCCCAAGCATATATTTCGAGGAATTTTCCTCTGCTCGAGAAGTATCAGCCCCGGTTTCCCTCTCGACCCTTGTAGCTCGAGGCGAAGTGGCCTCACCCACTTCTGGTTCAGGAGCTTCTTCTAAAGTTCTCCTATTGACCTCCTCAAGTCGAGACCATTCAGTTTCAACACCCATCGGTTCAGAGGCCTCTTGTATCAAGACACCTGCCTGCACACCGGCCACTAACTTGAATTTTTCTTCTTCTTCTTCTTCTTCTTCTTCTTCTTCTTCTTCTTCTTCTTCGGGCTCATCCATTAGCCGGTGGACTGAGTCTGAGGGTAGAGCGCTGGTGCTTCCCTTGAAGTTTATGCGCTGGCCTCCTCTTTGGTTTTTTCAATTCACCCTGCCTCGAAGCAAGGGACTCGAGAGGCACATCCTCATCACTGGATGGAGGCCTTATTTCAACATCTTTGGGGAGACCTACAAAAAAAAATAGAACTGATAAGGATTCAATAGCACAAGGAGAAAATCAAATATTATTAAATCATAAAAGAAAACTTACCAAGGTTACGAGCCTCCCACCGACCCTTTGATAGTTTGCTCCATGCGCGCTCAAAATATGGTCTCTGTGACACAGGGTCCTCGACCCACTCCTTGAGTCGAGGAACTACATCTGGCATCCAAGCCATTGTCGCACCATAAACATAGCGATAAGAAGGGAGGGAAGGGGAGAAATAATAAATAAAGTCTTCAAGGCAAAGTTATACTTACGCTTCATGTTCCATTTCTCGAGAAATGGCATGTCCTCGGTAGGGATCAAGTCCGAGATCTTCACTTGAACGAATCAGCCCATCCAGCCTCGGTCCCGATCCTTATCTATACTCGAGAACAGAGCCCTACTGGCTCGGCAAGAAAGTTTGATTAATCCCCCTTGATAGAGTCAGGGATTGTACAGGCGCTGAAGATGATCGAGGGTGAAGGGACAGCCCCCGATTTTGTTAACAAAAAAAAATGGAGAAGAATCACTATCCTCTAGAAGGAGGGGTGGATTTGACCGAGGGTCACCTTGTACCTATTACAGAAAGCGATAGTGACCGGGTCTAAGGGACCCAATGTGAAGAGGTAAGTGTAAACAGTTAAAACACCCTCCATGTGGCTAATAATTGCTACCTCGGGCGAAGGCACCACCAGGTGTTTATCGGCCTAGTTTCAATACTCTTTGACCTTGGAGAGGATATCATCAGTGATAGAACTTATATATCTCAAGACCGGCTAGCATCGACCCGGTACCGAGGAAGTTTTTTCGACCTTGAAATCAAGACTAGTCGAGCACTCTCCAGGAACGAACTCTTCAGGGTATGGTTCCGCCATAGTCCCGTCGTGGGAAGGTCGTGATAAAAAGGCGGCCTTATTTGAGGAACAGTTTTAGATATTTTTGCCATTTTAAAGCATAGATGAAAGAGAGGAAATTAAGAAGTTACACTTAGCGTTTTTCAAAAGGTTCATGAAATCTGGGGTACAAAAGTTGGAGAGTGAAGAGATTCTTAAAGAACAAGAGTAGAAGAAGCTTTGAATATAAAGTTTTAATGAATGAAAGTTAGGATATTTATAGATTGATAATGATCGTTCAAAACCCATAGTGGACGACCAACAACTGACACCTATTTAATGCCTTAGAGACTGGATCGACGGGACGTTTCAGTAACCTTTTGTCGCTTACATCATGATCTATTGAAGTGGGGTTCGGAAGTTCATATTTTTACTCATCATCTTCTCACCGAAAAACAATAGGATTATCTATATATGGTCGAAACTGGATTTGTCTGTTGTTTGACTGGCCGAGGGTGAAATGCGACAGATCAGAGCTCGAGCCCGGGATATAAATAAATATATATATATATATGAAAAAATATTTATTTATTTATTTATTTATTATGTCCAATTAAAAATTAATTATTTAATTTATAAAACAAACACAGAAAATTATGAAAAAAATTAAAATTGACACAAATAAGAATTTAGGAAAGTTTGGTGCTGAGTCTCAAATATCGAGCCTGAAACCCACAGATATATATTCTGTCCAATTGTAAATTAATTATTTAATTTAAAAAACAAACACACAAAATTATGAAAAAAATTAAAATTGACACACATAAGAATTCAGGCTAGCTTGGTGCTACTGGGCCTCAAATAACGATCCTGGAATCCATAGATATATACTCTGCCCAATTAAACAATTAAATATTAATTTTTTACAAAAGCAACACACAATTAATATTGTTTAATTTACAGTAGACGGCATAGATGTGCCGCATGTGCATCCTGGACCTTTCTACGATGAGCTATTAGTGTTACAAGGCAATCATGGGTCCACCTACGTATGGGAGGGAGAGCTACGAGACCAGACTATCTGCGCCAGGAGAGTGAAGGACTTGTGGGACTTTATGAGGGGCAGAGATTTCCATCACCGCATAGTCCAGTGCCTAAGGGATACCGCTTCTATAAGATTTTTGAGATTGGACGGTTGTAGCTTGATTGGTCTCTGATCACGGCCTTAATAGAGTGATGGCAATCGGAGACGCACACTTTTCACGTGCCCTTTGGCGAGGCCACCATCATGCTGCAGGATGTTGAGGTTTTATATGGGATGTCTACTGATGGATTGCCCGTTGCAGTGCCTCAGTATATGAGATCTATGTCGCATGCCCAGTATTTGGACTTGCCGCAGCAGTTCCCTGGTTTCAGGCCACAGGATGAGACTGCGGCTTCAGGGGCCAGTCACATGGCTTTGACAGCTATTAGATAACATTTGGTGATATTGCACCTCGACATCACTAGCGAGACAGATGATTTACATGTTCACCGGTACACGTGGTTGGTGTTGCTCTTTCTTTTTGGGGATGTCTTGTTCCTGAACACTTTGGTAAATCTAGTGATTTAGCGATTTCTACATCATCTTCAGCAGCTAGATGATTTACCCCAGTACAGCTGGGGTGTGCTGTTCTCGCTTACCTCTACAGGCATGTGTGTCGAGCGAGCATGGGCACCCAGAGCGACGTATGTGGTTTTCTTCCGCTTCTACAAGTGACAACATATTCGAATACTCTATTCATTACTTCCAATTCGATCTAGTCCAAATGTGATGGCCCAAAAGGTCATCACTAGTTTTGGAAATAATTTCTGTATTCCGAGGCCTTAAAACCTCCTTTTTGTCCCACGTCGATTTGCATTCGTAGTCCGGGCGTGTATATGAAAAGCCGTTATGTTAAAATCTATGAAAAATAATGAATTTTGCTTTTAAAATTAATTTAGGTTGACTTCGGTCAATATTTTTGGTAAACAGATCCAGACCTGTGATTTAACAGTCCCGAAGGGTCCGTAGGAAAATATGATACTTGGGCGTATGCCCGGAATCAAATTCCAAGGTCCCAAGCCCGAGAAATAAATTTTTGAAGAAAATTGTTTAACTAAAATTTTAGAGTTTTTGGAAAATTTGAATGTAATTGAATTTTATGGTATCGAGCCCGAATGTTGGTTCCGCAGCACGGTATAGTTCTTATATGTGTTTCAGATGAGCCTGTAAAATTTGGTAAGAAACAGAATTGAAATGATGTGAATCGGACCGTCGGTTGTTAAAATTTGAACTTTCATGAGAATTTTCTTTGATTTTAATGCTAAATTCATAGTTATTGATGATTTGATTGCACGAGCAAGTCCGTATGATATTTATAGATTTGTGCGCATGTTTGGTTTGGATCCCTAAAGGCTCGGGTGAGTTTTGGATAGGCAACGGAGTGAAACTTGGACTTAGAAATTTGCTGGTGTGTTACAGGTCTGCAAGCTTCATAATTGCGAAGCCTAGCTCGCAAATGCGAGCTCGTAAATGCGAAGATTGATCGCAATTGCGAAGATAGCCTGGACAAGCCTTGATCGCAAATGCGACCATTTGATCGCAAATGCGAAAGGGGCCAGAGTTGCAAATGCGACTGTCCTCTCGCAAATGCGAAGCTTAGTGAATTTTCCCTGGGTCGCAGTTGCGAAGATAGCAGGTCTTGAAGTGGTTCGCAATTTCGAACCCTGGTCGCAATTGCAACATCAGAGACCAGTTAACTGGGACTTAGACGCATTTTCATCCATTTTTCAAACCTTCTCAAAACCTAAACACCTTTGGGCAATTTTTCAAAGACAACTACTCTTCCAAATCATTTGTAAGTCATTTCTAACTTGTTTCTTTCAATATAATCCATCCTTTTTACATGATTTCAACTCAAAATCAAGGGTTTTCATGGAGGAAATTGGGTGTTTTGGATAGAACTTAGGATTTTTGAATTTTGGGGATTTGGACCTCGATTTGAGGTTCGATTTCAAAATAAATTATATATTTGAGTACGTGGGTGAATGGGTAATCGGGTTTTGGTTTGAACCTCGGGTTTTGACCATGTGGCCTCGGGGTCAATTTTTGACCTTTTGGGGAAAACATTAGAAAACCTATTTTTATGCATTAGAATTGATTCACTTAGCATTTATTGATATAGTTAAGTAACTTATGGCTAGTTACAAGAAAATTGGTGGTGGAATCAAGAGGTAAAGTGGTAGTTGAGTCTTGAATTGTGTTTGTGGCATCGAGGTAAGTGTTTAGTTCAATCTTAGCTTGAGAGATTGGAAGTTGTGTCCTATTTGCTATGTGTTAATAGTTGAGTACGATTTATAGGCATGGTGACGAGTATCTATTCTTTGGTGTCAAGCATGCCCGTGAGTCTTATACTATGATTAATGTGACTCTGTTTTGTATTGTTCATGCCATATATGATGATTTCTATTGTTGAACAAGGCTTGTGGAAGTAATATTGGTAATTGAACATTGAAGAGCATTGGCTCAAGTTGTAAAATGATTTGTGGAAATATTATATGCAATTGAACATAGTAGAGCATTGGCTCAAGTTATGAATTGAGTTGTGAAGTAAATATGAAAAAGAGAAGAGGTTTATGATATTGTCTCCCTTGCCGGGATGTTGTTACTTTTGATGTTATCTCCCTTGCCGGGATGTTATTGCTTTTGATATTGTTTCCCTTTTCGGGATATGGTTGTTATACTATTGTTCCCTTGCCGGGATTTTATTGTAATTTTATTTATTCCCTTGCCCTTATTGGTTTGTGATTGTTGTTTGGGTAAGGATGAGTATTAAAGCACGAAGGGTGATGCCGTGAATGCTATTTGTGAGAGAGTGTTAAAGCACGAAGGGTGATGTCGTTCATGATATTTGTGAGAGTGTGTTAAAGCACGAAGGGTGATGTCGTGCCGCACGATGTATAATTTTGTGCCTTTATATGAGTCATAATGCACAAAGGATCATTTCGTGCCATGATAATGTGAGGTAAAAGCATGAAGGGTGATGTCGTGCCAATTATATTTATTTTATGGTAAGGACGAGAGTAAAAGCACGAAGGGTGATGCCGTGCACTTGTCTTTGATTTCCTGATTTCTACTAAAATTGAAGCATGGTGTTCTTTATATTTAACTATTGGTTCTGTTGTTACTTGTGGTTCCCCGCAGCATGATTCCCCCTTCCTATCTATAACTGTAAAGGTTTGCCTTTATTTTTGTTGTATATAATTTAACTGCACAGGTTTATTTGGTAGTCTGGTCCTAGTATCGTCTCTACTTTGCCGAGGTTAGTCTAGGCACTTACCAGCACATGGGGTCGGTTATACTGATAATACACTCCACACAGTGTGCAGATCCCGGTGTTGTAGCTTTTGGACCGCTGTGAGGTTGCTGTCTTCAATCCAACAGGCGACCCGAGGTAGTCCTGCAGGCGTCCGCAGTCCTTGGCGTCTGCTTCTATCATTCGTTTCTTTCATGTATTGTTGAGACATCATTGTATTAATATTTCATACCTTTATTTGTAGTATTCCTAGATAGTCCGTGAAATTGTGACATCAATTCTGGCTAGTCTATGTTTAAGGAATTGTATTCGTAATATTTAAATGGTTATATTTTGTTCTTCCACTGTTTATATATTATTGATTCATAACTTTTAAAGGATTAAAAATGGGAAAAGGGTAAATAGTTGAAAGGATTGGCTTGCCTAGCTTTCACTAGTAGGCGCCATCACAACTCTCGAGGGTGGAAAATTCGAGTTGTGACAAGTTGGTATCAGAGCTCTAGGCTACTTAGGTCTCACAATTTACGAACAAGCTTAGTAGAGTCTGAGGGATCAGTACGGAAATGTATGTATTTATCCCCTAGAGGCTACAGAGTTAGGAAAAACGTCACATCTATTCTTTCCTATCGTGCAATTTGGTTTCTCAATGCTAATTGAACTTCTACTATGTTCTCTCGTGGATGGTGAGAACATGTACCGCTTCATCAGCTGACCAGCAACCGGAGCCCCCAGTAGCAGCTCCTGTGAGGGTTGGAGGCCGAGGCCTTGGTGGGGCCCGCGGTAGAGGCAGAGCTCAGCCTAGAGCTCGCGCAGCAGCACTAGCGGCGGAGCCTCAGGTAGAGTTTGACAAGAAGGTTTCAGCCCAGTCAGTCCAGTGAGGCCAGCTCAGGCCCCTGAAGGGTTCATCGCCAACCTGGTACTTCAAGATGCTTTGGTCTGTGTAGTGGGCCTTATGGAGAGTGTCGCCCAGGCAGGCTTGCTTCCTGTAGCACCAGCCGTCTCTCAAATTGGAGGAGGAGCCCAGACTCCTGCTACTCGCACTTCGGAGCAGATGGCTCCCCAGTTTCATACTCCAGCAACTCGGCCAGTTGAGGTAGTTCTGCCTGGTAGTGTGGCACAGACCGAAGAGGGGCCAGCAATGTTTGTTGATGCCTTGTAGAGATTGGACAGGTTCACCAATCTATTCATTACCACTTTTAGTGGTGCATCTTTTGAGGATCCCTAAGATTATTTAGACAGCTTTCATGAGGTTCTCAGGAACATGGGGATAGTGGAGACCAATGGGGTCGACTTTGCTGCTTTTGGTTAGTCTTGATCCGCTCAACTAGTATTTGATAAAATGCTCAAATGAGCTGAAACTATGAATACCTTCCTAAATTGTGTTCAATTTTGTTATGTCCCAAAGTAGATTGGGATTGGTAAAATTTCGGAAAATTATAGTAACTTAAGGAAAGCTTAAACGAGGTATGTATGGCTAACTTTAATATTTGTAGAATCATCTCGTTAGTATCCGTGCATTTGATATGAGTTCCTTTCTTGATCATACTTGAAATGTTTGTTCTAATATGCTGAGGTGAAAGATTATATTCCCTAGTTGTCTTAGTTGTTTACCATTTCACCATGTTGCTTGAAGTTGTGAATCATGATTGTTTGTTCTCATCCTATTATGTGCACAATTCATCATATGTTAGAACTTATCAACATGAATGAATAAATAAGGGGAAGACTTGAATATTTGAATTGTAACAATGTATCCAAGTGCCAAGAAATAAGCTAATAAAGAGGTGTGTGGTGCCATGTAATGGGAAAGTGGAAAGAAATGTGAACTAAAGAATAATTGAAATAGGTTATGTCCCAAGTGAGATGGCTTAGCCGATCGGCCGAGATCGGACGCCATGTTGTACACATGGTGGCATTTATATTGGGTTCCGGAATATTATTGTCAATATGGATATGTCTCACTTGGGATGGCTTAGCCGGTTGGGCCAAGACCGGACTCCGTGTTAAAAACCCCATAGTGGCATTAAGAATTGTCGCACTTGACACTAAGAAACTATAAACCAAAAGGACGAAAAGACAAAATAAGAAACTATGAAACTCTCACTTGTGTTCTCTGTATTTTTGTGCATCATTGTTTGGTTACCATGACTATATTCTACTTGTATATTGTTTGATTCTTCTTAGAGTAAAGTTTGTTCATACATACTAGTACTATTCGATGGCACTAACGTCCCTTTTGTCGGGGGCACTACGCCTTTAATGGATGTAGGTGTTTCCCTAGCAGGCAGTGTTGGTCGCAGCTATTGCCGCATCATCCTTTCAGTTAACTTGGTGAGCCCCACTTTATTTTGGGGCCCTGTTTCATCTATTAATCATGTACTTTGTATTTGAGGTATAGTCGGAGCCTTGTTGCCGGCATTTCCATATTATTCTTCAGTTGTATTTAGAGGCTCCGTAGACAGGTTGTGGGTAGTGAAGGGTATTGGAATTAAAATAGAAATATTGATATTTGGCAATGATGTATAAAACTTGTAATACCTTCAAAATTGTGGATGAAGTTGCTAATGAAAATGAAATAGAAATCGTTAATGACATGTTTATAGAATTTGATTAATGGAGCCCATATCCTATTTATTCAAGAATTAGTTTGGGTAGAATGAAACCTAACAGGCTTGCTCAGTCGGGTTTACTCGATTGAGCGCTGGTTGCGCTACTCGAATTTTGGGGCGTGACACTTTAAAATAAATTTAGGTTGACTTCGGTCAACATTTTAGGTAAACGGACTCGGATATGTGATTTGATGGTCCTAGAGGGTCCGTAGGAAAATATGGGACTTGGGCGTATGCCCGGAATTGAATTCTGGGGTCCCAAGCACGAGAAATAAAATTTTGAAGAAAATTGTTTAACTGAAATTTTAGAGTTTTTGGAAAATTTGAATGTAATTGAATTTGATGGTATCGGGCCCGTATTTTGGTTTCAAAGCCCGGTACAGGTCTTATATGTGATTTAAATTGAGTCTGTAAAATTTGGTAAGAAACGGACTTGAAATGACGTGAATCGGACCATCGGTTGTTAAAATTTGAACTTAAGAGTTCATGAGATTTTTCTTTGATTTTGATGCTAAATTCATAGTTATTGATGTTATTTTGATGATGTGACCGCACGAGCAAGTCTGTATGATGTTTTTGGACTTGCGTGCATGTTTGGTTTGGAGCCCCCGAATGCTCGGGTGAGTTTTGGATAGGCGATAGAGTGAAATTTGGACTTGGGAAATTGCTGGTGTGTTGCAGGTCTGTAGGCTTCACAATTGTGAAGCATGGCTCGCAAATACGAGCTCAATAATGCGAAGATTGATTGCAAAATACGAAGATGGCCTGGGCAGGCCTTGATCGCAAATGCGACCATTTGATCGCAAATGCGAAAGGGGCCTGAGTCGAAAATGTGACTGTCTTCTCGCAAATGCGAAGCTTAGTGAATTTTCTCAGGGTCGCAATTGCAACATATTCTTCACAATTATGAAGATAGCAGGTCCTGAAGGGGTTCGCAAATGTGAACCCTGGTCGCAATTATGACATCAGAGACCAGTTAACTGGGACTTAAACGCATTTTCAATCATTTTTCAAACCTTCTCAAAACCTAAACACCTTTGGGTGATTTTTCAAAGACAACTACTCTTCCAAATTATTTGTATGTCATTTCTAACTCATTTCATTCAATCTAATCCATCCTTTTTACATGATTTTAACTCAAAATCAGGGGTTTTCATGGGGGAAATTGGGTGTTTTGGGTAGAACTTAGGATTTTCAAATTTTGGGGATTCGGACCTCGATTTGAGGTCCGATTTCAAATAAATTATATATTTTAGTCGTGGTTTAATGGGTAATCGAATTTTGGTTTGAACCTCGAGTTTTGACCATGTGGGCCCGAGATCAATTTTTGACTTTTTGGGAAAAACTTTAGAAAATCTATTTTCATGCATTAGAATTGATTCATTTAGCATTTATTGATATAGTTAAGTAACTTGTGGCTATATACAAGTTAATTGGTGGTTGTATCAAGAGGTAAAGCGGTAGTTAAGGCTTGAATTGTGTTCGTGGCATCGAGGTAAGTGTTTCTTCTAACCTTAGTTTGAGGGATTAGGAGTTGCGTCCTATTTTCTATGTGTTAATTGTTGAGTACAATGTATATGCATGGTGACAAGTATCTATACGTTGGTGTCAAGCATGCCCGTGAGTCTTATACTATGATTAATGTGACTCCATTTTGTATTGTTCATGCCTTTATGTGATGATTTCTATTGTTGAACAAGGCTTGTGGAAGTAATATTGGTAATTAAAAATTGAAGAGCATTGGCTCAAGTTGTAAAATGACTTGTGGAAATATTATTGACAATTGAACATTGTAAAGCACTGGCTCAAGTTGTGAATTGTGTTGTAAAGTAAATGTGAAAAAGAGAATAGGTTTATGATATTGTCTCCCTTGCCGGGAAGTTGTTACTTTTGATGTTATCTCCCTTGCCGAGATGATATTGCTGTTAATATTGTTTCCCTTCCCGCGATATGGTTGTTATACTATTGTTCCCTTGCCGGGATTTTATTATGATTTTATTGATTCCCTTGCCCTTATTGCTTTGTGATTTTTGTTTGGGTAAGGATGAGTGTTAAAGCACGAAGGGTGATGTCGTGCATGCTATTTTTGTGAGAGAGTGTTAAAGCACGAAGGGTCATGTCGTGCATGATATTTGTGAGAGTGTGTTAAAGCACGAAGGGTGATGCCGTGCTGCAGATGTACAATTACGTGCCTTTGTATGAGTGATAATGCATGAAGGTTCATTCCGTGCCATGATTATGTGAGGTAGGAGCACGAAGGGTGATGCCGTGCCGATTATATTTATTTTATGGTGAGGACGAGAGTAAAAGCACGAAGGGTGATGCCGTGTACTTGTCTTTGATTTCATGATTTCTACTGATAATTGAGTCATGGTGTTCTTTACATTTAACTATTGGTTTTTGTTGTTACTTGTGCTTCCCCTAGAATGATTCCCCCTTCCTATCTTTAACTGTAAAGGTTTGCCTTTATTTTTGCTATATATGATTTAACTGCACAGGTTTATTTGGTAGTTTGGTCCTAGCCTCATCACTAGTTTGCCGAGGTTAGGCTAGGCACTTACCAGCACATGGGGTCGGTTGTGCTGATACTACACTCTGCACTATGTGTTGATCCCGGTGCTACAGCTTTTGGACCGCTGTGAGATTGCTGACTTCAGTCCAATAGGTGACCCGAGGTAGTCCTGCAGGCGTCTGCAGGCCTTGCCGTCTCCTTTCTATGTTTTCATTCTATTTCTTTCATGTATTTCAGAGACAGCATTGTATTAATCTTTCAGACCTTTATTTGTAGTATTCCTAGATAGTCCGTGATATTGTGACACCAGTTCTGGGTAATCTATGTTTAAGCAATTGTATTGGTAATATTTAAATTCTTATATTTTGTTCTTACGCTATTTATATATTGTTGATTCATGACATTTAAAGGATTAAAATTGGGAAAAAGGTAAATAGTTGAAATGATTGGCTTGCCTAGCTTTCACTAGTACGCGCCATCACGACTCCCGAGGGTGGGAAATCCGCACATAATTTTTCTTAAACTTTACGTCAACCTTGTATGTTAGGTTTGGTCCTTGGAGCGATTCCTGTAGTTGCAGCCACCTCTACCACTATTACATCCGGATGTAGAACCTCTATTTCTACCTCTAGGTGGGTTCTACGGTGTGGAAATTGCCGAGACATTGATGCTCATCATAATCGCCCCCTTGTCAGGGATGTGTTGGATATGCTGGAGGGCGTACAGGTAAATGTGTACCTAAAATTGCTTGTTATAAATTCAATTGTATTGCGCATCCTCACTTTTATGTTATTATTTGATAGTTCATCTGCACGTCATACAGAGACGACTTGATAGGTGGCCAGCCTAATTATTGCTCGGCCGGCCGACTTAATTAGAGCATTTCTGTCCCGCTGATGTGCCTCGATATTGTGGAACATCATGCCGCAGAGCGGGTACTTCGCTAGTTTGGCTGTCCGCAAACTACACTGAGGGGGTCTATATGGGATGCTACATATTATCAGCGGGATGATCGTTCGAGGGAAGATGATGCTTACATCAGCGGGAAGATACACTACTGCGCTCAACACGTACGTATCATTGTTTAGTCACAATCGCCTAGTATTCTTTACTCCAACCACTTAAATTTTTTTACAACTAATTTTTTTCTTCTTTTGACTCTTTGAGTTTGTCCTTCAACTTCGCTACTTCTCATTTGCATTGTCGTTCATAGTCCCACTGTTTCAAACATAAATAATAAAGATGCAGCAACTTTTCTTTGTAGTATTCTTGCTCATAGGGTTCATCAATCCATACTTCAAAATTGCAAATAGGTTTATTGGGAACCCTATGAAGCTTGTTCATACATGCCCAGTAGTGGCGTCCAGCTTCACCATCATCCTAACAGTCTTGCATCGTGCATGTTTTGCCGCACTCATACCTTAGCACATAAAGGGGTCCAGACATTTGTTAAAGCATAAAGAAAAACCTTGCTTTTATGGAAATATTTGCTATTGGTTATTGTTAAGTGCAGAATATAACTAGAATGTGCCCGTTATTTATAGACAAGACAACACACAAAATATAGTATTGTACCGCGCTATACATATTCACTTTTTCTGAAACAAAACAGCTTTTTCGCAGTCGGTCAGCTTTTCAGACCGGCAAGACAACACATAAAATGTAGTATTGTACCGCGGTATACATATTGACTTTTCCTAAAACGAAATAGCTTTTTCGCAGTCGGTCAGCTTTTCAGACCTACAAGATAACACACAAAACGTAGTATTGTACCGCGCTATATATATTGACTTTTTTTGAAACGAAATAGCTTTTTCGTAGTTGGTTTGCTTTTCAGACCGACAAGACAACACACAAAACGTAGTATTGTACCGCACTATACATATTGATTTTTATGAAACGAAATAGCTTTTTTGCAGTCGGTCAGCTTTTCAGACCGACAAGACAACACATAAAATATAGTATTTAACCGCGTTATACATATTGACTTTTTTCTGAAACGAAACAGCTTTGTTTTGATTTATCCTTTTATTATCTTTTATTTTCATGTATGTTGCTTTAGTTATGGTTGTTGTGCTTTTTTCTCTTCAAAATATTATGTTATGAAATTTCAATCTTTATATTGATCATCTTTACTAACACTAATAAGTTGAATGTTGGAACTTAAAAAATAAGATGTAACATGACTGTGGTACATCATTTTATTTAATAGATATTGCAACATAAATAAGTACAGACACTTATTACAAAAAATATTACAAAAATAAAACACTAGGTGTATCATTGATACTTGGGTACATTAGACGAACTTTCACCAGGAGCTGGATTACCACCGCCACCCAGACCAACTGAAGCACATTTACGAGTGTCATGTCCTATTTACGATCATATGCCACATTTACGCGCATAATCGATATCAGCAATATCCATTTGGTTCCATATGCGCGCTCTCTTTTGTACTTGCAGCTTGCGCAAATAGTCCTTGTTACACAGCATTTTAAATAGTTCTGGCGGCCAATAATGCTCAGCACCCAATGGCTGCAACTGCCCACTGTATGTGTTTACATATACAGCAACACTGTATTGCCTATCAACATAGTTAGTTGCCCCTAAACCAACTTGTTGAAAGCACTTCGTGGCATGTGCGCACGGCATGTGGTAGATGGTCCATTTCCCATATGAACACAACCTGCTGGCTCTATTCACGGTTTGTAGATTATTCCTTTGGTGTCTACGGATAGCGGTATGAACTTCAAAAATACGCCAGTCATGATCATACGGTAAATATGAATGCCAATGTGCTCGCCTCTTATATTTCTTAAATCTTCTTATCGGTATTGGCATAAATTGAACACCCCGGTCAATCAATTCTAATGCAGCTCTGTGCCTTTCAACAAACCTCTCTGCAATCTGTTAGAATGTCATCCGGACCATGGCAGTGACAGGAAATCCACGTGCAGACTTCAATAAGCCGTTGAATGACTCCGACACATTTGTATTCAGGGCTCCCCATCGTCCGCCACCATCAGCATGCAATGTCCACTTGTGAAGCTCATGTCCCATCAACCAATTATAGGCTCTTTCATGTAACTGCCGAATCGCTTCCATGCGCCTCGTAAATTTGCACTGCTGGTGCTCAGTTGCAGCCATCCACATTAAATCATGCAAGGCCTTGTCAGGATATTTCTTCTGGAAATTGGCTTTCAGGTGCCTCACACAATAACGGTGGTATGCATAGGGTTCCTGCCATTCAGGAAAATACCTTACAGAACTTAAAATACCACCATTCCGATTAGATATTAAACAAATACCTGAACGTTGTTAGACAACATGCTGCTTCAAGTGGTTCAAAAAAAGCGTCCACGTCTATTCATTTTCATTGGCACAAATGGCAAAAGCTAGTGAAAATATTTGTCTGTTGGCATCTACTGCAATTGTGATCAAAAGCGTAATATCATACTTCCCATAGGCATGAGTACCGTCTATGGAAATTACCGGACGGCAATGCACAAAACCATCAATTGTTGGTTTAAATGACCAAAACACATAGTTGAAAATATATTCCGGTATTCCCGTACTCCGCTCATGCCTACATTAAACAACAGTCCCGGGTTTAAAGTGTTTCAGTGCGGCCATGTACCTGGGTAGAGATAAAAATAACTTATCCCAATCACCATAAATAATTTCAAATGCACGTTTATGCCCGAGATATGACTTTCTTTTGGTTATAGTACACCCATAATCCTGGTGGAAGAATGTAATACACTCTTTGATCTTGTATCTAATGGACTCTTCCAAGTGTGGAAAGTGTGGAATCAAGACAAGAGAAATCAAGTCAATATCCAAGTTAAAGTGATTCTGATTGAATGTGTCCATTTTACATCTGTGGGTGCAAATATATTTACCCACTTTTCACAACCCTATTTCCTTCTTCATCGCACGCAGCATCCAGTTATAACCCGTAAAGTCTCTATGGCATCTGACCTTGTATACCTCCGGAGTTTACTCCCATACCATCATCTCACGGCACTCTCTTACGCTGTATATTTTTACAGTCATGGTTAAACAAGTTTTATCGGAAAAATACATGCCCTTTACCAGCACCATTGGTCTAGACTCATTCTACATTGCTGACCGAAATTCGTCAACATCCCTTGACAGGGTATCCACATCCGGCATACTTGGAAAATTATCAAGGTAGGGAATATTCCGCTTATGAAACGGCACGTGGGACTTGTACACTCTTGGTCTAACGGGAGGTTGAGGAGCATGCTCCCTCGTCAGCTCAGGTTCAACAGCTCAGGTTCAACATTCACTTCCTCCTCATCATCACCCTCGTTAGGGAAGGGAGTGTTATCTCCAGACTCATCGTCATTGTTGTCATAATTACTATTATCTTCCTGACTCTACGCATCTGTCAAATCACGAGTAAATATGTCGTCTACGGGCAACTGAGTGAGGTCAGGACCATCAAGTTGCTCGTTTTTACTGCACAAAATGAACAAAATGATAAGCTACTCAAATTGATAAATATTTTACATATAGCTATATCACTTCACTTACAAGTCGTACTGCGTTAACATTCCATGATGGATATTTTTCTATTGGTGATGACTCCCAGATGGACCACCGTGATCCAATACGCCAGAACTACGCATATTCCAACAGGGCGTGGGATCATAAATTTTAAAATTCATATCCGTACGGTACCTCCTGTGGAAAATATGAGTGTTAATACAAATTTAATTCAACAAAAAATAAACATCATAACAGAAAGGAAAATTGAAGTTTACCAGTCGTCTAGTGGATTATGTAAAGTAGGAGAGAAATTATTTCCTCGCTCCTCGCTCCTCGCTCCTCGCTCCTCGCTCCTCGTTCCGCCGCGTAGATAAGTTAAGATCCGGCCAAACTCTTTCAGCCGGAACTTGTTGGGCTAAAATTGCTCCATACCACCCGATGGTTGGGGGTTATCCCTGCTTTGTGCAATCTCGTTATTTATAGCGTCTTCAGCCTTGACGTACATTTTCAATAATTTTATCACAATAAATTCTTTGTATTCATCTGAAATCCGCAAAAAATCTCTAAGAGTTTCATCATCTTCGATGTTAAACTCAGAATAACAAGTAAACCCTTATGGAGTCACAGAATACGAAAATTTACCTGTTACTTTAAGGTTCACTAAACATTTCCTCACACTCATTTTTTTACGTAACAACGATACCAATTTATCGTACTCCATTGTAAGCGGCAATTTAACATGACACTGTGGAGATGAACTATACTCCATAGAGTTATTCTCCGTTACAACCTCCCCTCCCTCTCCCCCCTTCCCCCAATATAATGAAACCCTTATATTTGGCTCTTCAGACATTATAAAAAATGCTTGATAACAAGAAGAAAAGTTTGAACGGAAGTTAGAATATTTTTTCAATGGATTTTCATAAAATCCTAACACCTTTAAATAAAGCAATGCCTTGCTCGAGGGACTAAATTTTTTTTATGCATAGCGTGGTATTACACCGCGCTATACCCATTTGAATTATTGTTATGTCAGTTAACCGCGAGAGACTTATTGGTGGGTCCACAAACAGGTATTACACCGCGCTATATATATTTGAATTACAGTTATGTTAGTTAAATGCAGGAGACTACTTGGTGGGTCCACAAATATATATATAGCGCGGTATTACACCGCGCTAACTTAATGGCAAAAATACCGTTAAAGTATAGTGCGGTATAATACCGCGTTATATATAGAAAAATATCTTTTTTTTAGACGGTAAAAACGTATTTTAAATCAAAAAAATTGGCATTTAGGTTTCGGACTTGCTACCTTGTGTTGCTGACACCATAGTTGTCTCTTCTGACTTCACTTTCCCTACCATTTTAGAATGTCTGGTTTGAAACAACACGTGGTCAACTTTCTACCAAATTCAATCAAATTGTTCCTACTTTTATATCATCAACAAACAGGGCAAGGACATCATTTTGAGAAGCTCGATCAACACCTCCTAAAATGTAAACAGGTCTTTTTCTGAATCATCTTTTTCTTCCATAATATTACTACAGCTACTTGTGCAAGGTTGCACAAGCTACAACAGTACTTTCCCATTGTCTGAAATTTCAGATTAGCATCTTTCACATGGTTGGTCCTCTAAATGATTATTGTGCTCTTGCATCTTATTTTCAATAACTCTATCATTACATCTCTATTATTGATCATAGTGGGTTCCCTACCCATTCGATTAATGCTCTTGCGTTTTCTTTCTTTAGGGAAACATTATTTTGTGGGGGAGGTGCGAAGCGGGGGATTGAGGATCGTATCGGGAAAATAATAAGACACAAATTCCTTCCTCAAAATGGAAAAGAGTTCGAGATAAACTAATAGTGTTCCCCAATCCATGGTAGCAACTAGGAGTCCGGAACCTAATTAATTTATTTTTAAACATAAAATACATATTTAATGTTAAAAAAAAAATAACTTTTCGACCTATTTTGCAGTATAATACTGCGAATTGCCTTAACGGCATTTCTGCCGTTAAGGCAATTCGTAGTATTATACTGCGAACTATTAAAAAAAT